>JAHQCQ010047296.1:0-26467 GCA_023539305.1 Ilex asprella
GTTACATATGTGATATGGCATATCTCTTCATCACCTAATTTAATCAAGTGATTTCTTTTTCAATTTCATTATTTGGTCCTTAAGTTCGTAATGCTCACATAATGGTGCATAAAATTTTCGTCTATAACAAAATCTGATAAAACGTAAACAATTTTATTCTTTTTTTGGGGAGAGGTTGATGCCCAAACTCGAGTACATGACTGCATATGATGAACGCTTGTCCAAGGGTGGTAATCTATGATGCGACACGAAAAACACGAATTAAAATTGATACGAAATTAACGGATTAAGCTTGACTATTTCTTGACACAAACTTGTAAATGACACGATCTATTAACACGAATAATAAATGAGTCGGATTAGTCTCAAATAGGAACAACCCGATGAACACATTTAACTAATATTATAAGAATAAAATGTTAATTTTTATTATATTTTATCAAGTAGTGACATAATTATTCTATAAAAAAAAATTTACTCATTTTTATTATTATATTTATTAAATTAATTTTTAATTTATAGAAAAAGTATGGACATAAGTTGAATTAAGTGACATTAAATTTTAGATTTAAATATGAACGTTAAATTTTTTATTCACAGGTTATATGGATCAATACGAATATGACATGAAAATAAATAGGTCGACTCAACTCGACACGATTAGTTAAATGGCCCCAATGTCCTAAGTTACCGTTCTATCTTCCTCCTCCGTGACTCTCCCAAAGCAATCTGGGAACTTAGAACGGCCGACCTGTATTTGGGTTAGGATAGACTAATGCTCGACAAGAATCTGAAATAACACGACAGAACACGATTGCCACCCCTATAAATTCTCAAGGAAAATCAACAAATCCCACCGACATAACTCCAATTTTCTGAGATAAATAAAGCAAAATATTGGAACAATCAACCCAGTTTGTCTAAGTCATTTATATCAGGCTAGCTATTAGACCATATCTCAGTTTGAGACGTAATCAGGGTTGTAAGGACCATCTGTTTCTAATTGGACTCTGCAAACATTGTTTTATGTAGAATGCAGTCTCTTCAGAAGAAAGAAAGCGGCTACCTGTGAGAAGAAGATTGTGAAGACATTGAACTATGGAAGAAGCATGAGTTATCATGCTTTTCCAACTCAAACTTTCCCAATTGAGGGATAAATATGTCATCAATCTGATTCAGTTTGATTATCTATATAGGTTTTTAATAGCCAAGAATCTCAATTTCTCGTTTTTTGGCCATGCAATCACCTATAAATTATGTGCATTGAACCCACTCAAGCATTTATTATAGGACTTGGATTTAAAATTTTGAGATAATAGCCACTGAAGTTGTACCAACCATGGTTATCAAACTCTTGGTCCAGATCCTAGGATCTTAGGGTTCTATGATCTGGTACAAGAAAATCAATTTGAGTCTCTCTTAGAATTCCAAAATTATAGGATCTTAATAGATCGTGATCTGAATCTTATTGACTCGTAGAATCCTGATTCAAATTATAAGTTTACCAATCCAAGTTGTTGGGTTTATTTGTCAGCCGCATTTAGTTATTGAACAAACTCAATGCATATTTATTGTTTTTTTTTTTTGTGTCCAATCTTATGCCGACTACTCCCTCGAGCTCAGAGGTTGACCACAATAACATGAGCTGGGTTAGAACATGTCTCCGACAAGGATAACTAGCCCTTAGAGGTTAGAGTATATTTATCGTTTTAATAGTTAAAGACTCAATCTAAATATGAATGTTTTATATAATGTGAGTTTATTGTGGAATTTTAACGAATGAGAAAAGCAACAATTTTTTTTTCCCGTTTATAATAAAGTCTCTTTGGTTCCTTCTTCTCTCATTGAAAAACTCAAAGCAATAGTTAGACTTGATTTTCTCTCTCGGTGAGTGCTCATAGCCAAATAATTTATTATTTTTATTCTTTTTCTGCTTTTTTTGTTTTGTTTGGATGTCAAACAATCAAAGTTGTCTTCCATCGAAATTACTACTTTTCTTAAAATCCCACGACATTAGCAATCCACCTTTGAATTTCAACCATTTGAAATCCTCAAATTATAGTTTATTCAACCATATCTCTAAGTTCTTGTTTGTCATAACATTTATATTTACATATATACTAGGCTTGAGTTAATACTTGTTTTTTAAAATTTTATATTGGATCTTACGATTCTCGACCAAATCCTACGATCTCCATCCTGGTGCCTCCCTCATCAATCTAAGATAGGATTCCGATTTTAGAAATTTTAGTATCAACCAAAACAACCGACAGAACAATCATGTATATAGTTAGTCTAACCTTTTGGATTATTGATTTGGACTATATATATCCTTAGCATAATTATTCCTGCCATGGTGTGAAAAACAAAAAAAAAGGCACTTTTTTGAATGAATTTTCAAAGCTGATAATTGCAGGTGATAGCTCAAGTAAATTTTAAAAAGACCAGAGCTTGGAGGTCAATATGGTTATCGAATTAATAAGGTTTTAGCACAATTAATTTTTAATTAAATGACAATATTATTCAGAACATATCTATAATATAAAATATGACAGGTTTCAATAAATTCATCCGGTGGTCTTAAATACACTCATCTAACGGCCACTAACATTACTCTCAAAACCATTCATATTGCACCGTGCCTTCAACTACGGGTTACTCCTAATATACCTATAAATTATGGATTAATAGGTTTGAGAGCTTGACCCTTTGATGTTGCCGTCTTGCCACATAAAATCTAAGAACTTGCTTAGATGTTACTGGTTTTATTGGATTGGTGTAGGGCTCAAACTCTGTACTAGACCTCGTCCTGAGAAGTCAAGGAAAAAAGACAAAAGAAATGAAAGATATAAGCTTGTGACAAAACGAAAAATGGGTAAATCGTGGTAGAATCCGAAGAAAGGAGGAAAAAATCATCCATGGTCTTACTTGAAAAGAAGAATAAATAACTGAAAGTTATCGGACAGTAACTTTACGAAGAGAGTAAAATCATCGAATACAATAGTTATAAAAGGGCATTTAGTGAAAAAATAAGATACACTCAAACTCATAAAGACTCACGATCTAGACATTATTAGGAGTAATTTTAAATTAGTTTTAAGAAGTAATTAATGTTGTAATCAAAACTGTTTATTCAATTCTTTTATAACTGAAGTTTTTTCCATTGAATCAATGAAAGAATCATCTTTTATCAGTTCCATACACTTTGTGTTAGTTCGTTATTTTTTCATCCAAGAAAGTCACGAAGCAAGACATTTAAATCCTTTAAAACATCTCCAACCCTTACCCCTTATTTTTGTACCTAAATTTAAATTTGGATAAAAATGGTCTGAAATGCTTCTTTAATATTAGACTCAGACTCATACTAAATGAAGGGAGGCCATTTTTTAAACCCAAATATTTAATGATAAAATTGCATCCTCCTTTAAAGATATAATATTCCTATTTTACCCTCTTTTAAATTTGAATTTCTCTTCGTTTTTATTTGAATTTATCTTCTTTTAAATTTGGTATCTCCATTAGAGAGGTCTATATCAAATCAAGTTTTTTACTCTTTTTTATTTACTCAAATTTGGGTAAGAGTTTGAGTTTTTATTGGAGAGGGTCTTATAACAATTGCCTAAAAATTATTTATCGATTGAGATATCTCTTTCGATCCCAACAAATTTTAGAGCAACACCTATATTTACTCTTGTGTTTCTAGACTAAACTGAAACACCTAAGGGATTTACAAATTCAGTTTGCCTGAAAATTTTACACAAATTAAAATTTTTAATTTATGTGCAAAAAAAGAAGAGAGAAAAAGAGATTGATTTATTTTAGAGAGAAGACAACTAAAAAAATTTACTATGACTAGTTTAACCTAAAATTCCTGGTTGTAATCTGCAAATCATTAGAATATATGGAGATAATCGATAATCTACAATTTACTAAAGAAAAATATGCAGGGAAACCTCCTCGAAGAAACGTACCATGACGATGATAAGATAATGATTGGCAGCACCATGCCTATATAAAAGTGTTCAAGTTTTTGAAAGCTCCATAAACATAGAGGGGATGGATGTAGTTGGTATTCTGCTGATATGTGTAGTAGTCATAGTAATCATCGTACGTGTGCTGGCGTGTGTATGCCGTAAAGAAGGCAATAGTACTACAGTAACAAGTGGTGGTGAGCGCCAGCAAGGGGTCACCATTGAATGCTGTGGTGGTGGTTGCGGTGGTGGTGGTTGCAATGGTGGTGGTTGCGGTGGTTGTGGAGGTGGCTGAGATTTTCACCACCACCACGACCGCCGTGGACGCTGTCAATTTTTTCAGTTATGTATCCTACTTAGTAAGCCTGTTATGTGTTCCATGTGAATGACATCTCTTCTCCTGCTTTTATCAATCAAATTTTCTTTTGAAAGTTGTAAACTCTATTTATTCATGGGAAGAGAGATAATCCATTTTGTTTGAGAGTCTTGTGAGTTTCTTCCTCTATGTATGTTTGATGATATCCCTTTGTAAATCATTTTTTGCAGTTTGGCAATGATCATCAGTTTGTACCCCGTGTACAACGCTTAGCCTAAGCGAATCAGGAAGAAAAAAAATAATCAATAATTTTATTTCTTTATTTTAGAGAGATTAATTTTTGAACCCGAATTCATAACTTGTTGATTGGACGGATTAAACTTGTTAGCACTCTACTTGTAATCCCTTTGTTAGATAGAAATAAATTTGCATGTAGAAAGGATAGATTTACGAAGCAATGATTGACTTAATACAAACTATTAGCAGATGATCATGGGGGCAAGGAATTATTTTTTCTCTTACCCTGTAAATTTGTGGTATTTTCTTCCTATAATCTTACCCCAAAATATATTTTTTAATATCATATACTCGTGTCTTAATTAATAAAAATATAGCATGTGTATATTTTTTATTTTAATATTTTTTAAATAATAATTATAAATTATTTAATTTAAAATTAAATTGTCAAATTATTTTCGGCACGGTTCTCTGAGAGGAGTTTTCCGAAAATACCATGGTAATGAAATAATTATTTGTTTATTAGTGGATACTAGTCACCCAGCTCCACTGACAAGAGTCCAACGGTCAAAAAGCAATAATTTTCTTTATATTATTTTTACAACTGTTACAATGTTAACTTAAGCACACATTGATTAATCTCTTGTCTAGTTCAATCAAAAATCAATCATCAACATTAAGATTAAGATTAAGTATCTTCAACTAATCCCTCTATATCCGGATAAAATCGACGATAATTTCTCATGATCTGACTTTAAATAATTATTAAAATTTGAATTCTAAACTTACGGTAGGCCTGGTAAAAGCAATAATTTTCGTGCAGTGATTAACAAGCATGCTCTTCTTGAAAAGAACAAATGAGCAGGTAAAATGGTGTCTCGAAAGTGCCAAACACTTTTTGAGCGTAAAATTCTGCTCTATTCTCTTTGAGATAGAAGGATAGGGTGAATTGTAGACCACCGTGGTTGACATATTACTTGAGCATATGATGAACCCTTATGCATGAGTTAGAACTTTTGATACGACACGAAAATATGATGTAGATCGATACGAAATTAACGAGTTAGGGTTGACAATTTTTTGACACGAACTTGTAAATGACACGATCCGTTAACACAAAAAACACGAAATTACACGATTAACATGTTTAACTAGTATTATAAGAATAAAATGTTAATTTTTATTATATTTTATCAAGTAGTGACATAATTATTCTACAAAAAAAATTTACTCATTTTTATCATTATATTTATTAAGTTAATTTTTAGTTTTTGAACGTTAAATTTTTTATTCACAGGTAATATTGGTCAACACGAATATGACACAAAAATAAATAGGTCGACTCGATTCAACATGATTAGTTAAACGGCCCTGGTGTCATAGATTACCTTTTTATCTTCCTCCCCTATGATGCTTTCAAAGCAATCCCGGAACTTAGAATGGTCGGCTTGTATTTGTTTCGGTTTGGGTTTGGGTTTGAGTTGATTAATGCTGAACACAAATTCGAAAAGACACGGTACAAACTCGATTGTCACCCTATGAATTCTCAAGAAAAATCAGCAAATCCCACCAACATAACTCATTTTTTCTGAGATAAATAGAGAAAAATATTGGAACAATCAACCCAGTTAGTCTAAGTCAAGTATATCAGGATAGCTATTAGACCATATCTCAGTTTGAGACATAATCAGGGTTGTAAGGATCATCTGTTTCTAATTGGAAGAAACATTAATTGGACTATGCAAACATGGTTTCATGTAGAATGCAGTCTCTTCAGAAGAAAGAAAGAGGCTACCTGTGAGAAAAAGAAAGGGACTGGAATCCATAACATAGAACTATGGAAGAAGCATGAGTTATCATGTTTTTCCAACTCAAACTTTCCCAATTGAGGGATAAATATGTCATCAATCTGATTGAGTTTGATTATCTATATACGTTTTTAATAACCAAGAATCTCAATTACGCATTTTTTGGCCATGCAATCACCTATAAATTATGTGTATTGAACCAGCCCAAGCATTTATTATAGGACTTGAATTTAAATTTTGAGATAATAGGCACTGAAGTTGTACCAACCATGGTTATCAAACTCTTGGTCCAGATCCTAGGATCTTACGGTTCTATGTTCTGGTACAAGAAAATCAATTTGAGTCTCTTTGTAGAATTTCAAAATTGTAAGATTTTAATAGATCGTGATCTAAATCTTATTGAATCGTAGAATCCTGATTCAAATTATAAGTTTACCAATTCAAGTTTTTGAGTTTGTTTGTCAGCCGCATTTAGTTATTGAACAAACTCAATGCATATTTATTGTTTTTTTTTTTTGTGTCCAATTTTATGCCGACTACTCCCTCGAACTCAGAGGCTGACTACAATAACATGAGTTGGGTTAGAACATGTCTCCGACAAGGATAACTAGCCCTTAGAGGTTAGAGTTTAATAGTTAAAGACTCAATCTAAATATGAATGTTTTATATAATATGAGTTTATTGTGGAATTTTAATGGATGAGAAAAGCAACAACTTTTTTCCCGTTTATAATAAAGTCTCTTTGGTTCGTTCTTCTCTCATTGAAAAACTCAAAGCAATAGTTAGACTTAATTTTCTCTCTGGGTGAGTGATCATTGCTAAATAATTTTTTATATTTATTCTTTTTCTCCTTTTTTTTTTTTGGTTTGGATGTCAAATAATCAAAGTTGTCTTCTATCGAAATTACTACTCCTTTTAAAATCCCACAACATTAGCAATCCACCTTTGAATTTCAACCATATGCAATCCTCATATTGTAGTTTATTCAACCATATCTCTAAGTTCTTGTTTGTCATAACATTTATATATCTATAATATAAAGCAAAACATGTTTTAATAAACTCATCCGATGATTTCAAATAAATTCATCTAATGACCACTAATATCCCTCTCAAAATCATTTACATTAAATTTTTTTTCCTTCAAATTCATCACTTTTCACTTACATTGCATTGTGCCTCCAAACACAGATTACCCCTAATTTATATATATACTAGGCCTGTTTGATTGTTTTTGAAAATTATGTATTATTATATCTTTTTTGCCTCATTTTTTTAGTTGATGGGATCTCACTATTCTCGATCAAATGTTACGATCTCCATCCTGTACCCTCCCTCATCGATTTAAGATAGGATCCTTATTTTAAAAATCTTAGTACCAACCAAAACAACCAATAGACCAGTCATGTATATAGTTAGTCTAACCTTTTGGATTATTGATTTGGACTATATATATCCTCAACATTATTAGTCCTGCCATGGTGTGAAAAGCAAAAAAAAGAAGACACTTTTATTGAATGAATTTCATTTAATTTTCAAAATTGACAATTGCAGGTGATAGCTCAAGTAAATTTTAAAAAGACCAGAGCTTGCAGGTTAATATGGTTATCGAATCAATAAGATTTTAGCATAATTAGTTGTTAATTAAATGACAATATTATTCAGAATATATATATAATATAAAATAGGGCATGATTTAATAAGTTCATCTGAAAATTTCAAATAGATTCATCCAACGACTACCAATATCCTTCTCAAAATCTTTCACATTATACCATATCTTCAAGCACAAGTTACCCCTAATATACTTATAAATTATGGATTAATCGGTGTGAAAGTTTGACTCTTGATGTTGCCGTCTTGCCACATAAAAACTAACTAAGAATTTGCTTAGATGTTGCTGATTTCATCGGATTGGTGTAGGGCTCCACCTTCGTATTAGACTTCGTCCTGAGAAGTCAAGGAAAAAAGACAAACGAAATGAAAGATCTAAGCTTGTGATAAAATGAAAAATGGGTAAACTTCGTAGAGTATGAAGAAAGAGGAAAAAAGATCGGTCATAATCATATTTGAAAAGAAAGAATAAAAAATTAGAAGTTGTCGGTCAGTAATCGTTGATAAGAATAAAATCGTCGAATACATTGATTATAAAAGGACATTTAGTGAAAAAATAAGATACACTCAAGCTCATAAAAACCTATGATCTGGGCAATTACTAGGAGTAGTTTTAGATTAATTTTAAGAAATAATTAATGTTGTAATCAAAACTGTTTATTCAGTCATTTTATAACTGAAATTTTTTCAATTGAATTAATAAAAGAATCTTCTTTTATTAATTTCATACAGTGTGTATTTGTTCATTATTTTTTCATTCAGGGAAGTCATGAAACAAAACATTTGAACCCGTTAGAGCATCTTTAGCCCTTACTCCTTTTTTGTGCCCAAATTTAAATTTGGGTAAAAATTGTCTAAAATGCTTCTCCAATGTTAGGCTCAGACACATATCCAATGAAGGAAAACTTTTTTTTAAACTCAAATATTTAATAGTAAGATTACACCCTCCTTTAAAGATCCAATGATTATATTTTACTCTATTTTAAATTTGTGTTTCTCTTCTTCTTTTTCTTTAAATTTGGGTTTCTCTTCATTTAAATTTGAGTTTCTCCATTGGAGAAGTCTATATAAAATCAAGTTTTTTACCCTTTTTTTTACTTAAATTTGGGTAAGAGTTTGAGTTTTCATTAGAGATGCTCTTACAACAATCGTCTAAAAATTATTTATCGATTGAAATATGTCTATCGATCTCAACAAATTTTAGGGCAATACCTGTATCTACTCTTGTGTTTCTAGACTAAACTGAAACACCTAAGGGGTTTAGAAATTCAGTTTGCCTGAAAATTTTACACAAATTAAAAATTTTAATTTATGTGCAAAAAGAGAAGAGAGAGAAAGAGATTGATTTATTTTAGAGAGAAGACAACTAAAAAAATATACTATGACTAGTTTAACCTCCCTGGTTGTAATCTGCAAATCATTAGAATATATGGATACTGTCGATAATCTATAATTTACTAAAGAAAAATATGCAGGGAAACCTCCTCGAAGAAACGTACCATGACGATGATAAGATAATGACTGGCAGCACCATGCCTATATAAAAGTGTTCAAGTTTTTGAAAGTTCCATAAACATGGAGGCGGTGGCTGTATTTTTTCTTCTGCTGATTTGTGTAGTAGTCATAATAACCGTCGTACGTGCGCTGGCGTGTATATGCCGTGCAGAAGGCAATAGTACTACAGGAGCAGGTGGTGGTGCAAATAACCAAGAGAAAAAGGACAAGCGCGAGCATGAGGTCGCCATTGATTGCTGTGGTGGTGGTTGCGGTGGAGATGGTGGTGATGGTGGTGGAGATGGTGGTGACGGTGGTGGCTGTGGTGGTGGTTGTGGAGGAGGTGACTGAGATTTTCACCACCACCACCACCACCACGGCCCATGGCCGCTGCCAATTTTTTCAGTGATGTATACTACTTAGTAAGCCTGTTATGTGTTCCATGTGAATGACATCTCTTCACCTGGTTTTATCAATCAAATTTCCTTTTGAAACTCCATTGGTTCTATCGTTTCTATGTAAAGCATTTTTGTTGTTTGGCAATGATCATCAGTTTCTTTGTAAAGCATTTTTGTAGTTTGGCAATGATCATCAGTTTGTACCCTGTGCACAACGCTTAGTCTATGCAGATCGGGAAGAAAAAAAGTAATCGATCGATAATTTTATTTCTTTGTTTTAGAGAGATTGATTTTTGAACTTGAACTCGTAACTTCTTGATTGGACGGATTAAACTTGTTAGCACTCTAGGTCTAATTCCTTTGTCTGATACGAAATAAATTTACATGTAGAAAGGACAGATTTACGAAGCAATGATTGACTTAATACAAACTATTGGCATATCTTGACCTAATTAATAAAGATGAACTTGGTCTTGCACGCAAGTTTGAGATCATTCGTCTAATCAAACAAGATGAGGAGACCTTGAACTTGGGAATAGGCTGATAGTCAAACAAGCTCAAACGAGTTTGAGTCGAAATTAAAAAATTTGTTTTTGAATCAAGTTTAAAAAATTGTTTAAATTTAGTTCGTTTAAAAAATAAGTCAAGCATGAATAAGCTCAAAACGAGTTGAACACGAGTCAAACTCAAATATTTACATATAAACGAGTCGAGTCTATCGAGTTCGAGTCGAGTCTGCCGTGCTCGTTTTTTAAACAAGCCTAAAAAATTGTTCAAATTCGACTCTTTAAAAAATGAATCGAACCCGAGTCCAATTCGAATAACTCGATTTAATTAAGGAAAGAATTGATGAGCCGACTTTAATTGATAATGATCATGGGGGCAAGAAATTACTTTTTCTCTTACCCCACAAATTTGGGGTACTTTCTTCCTATAATATTGGCACTACTTGGCTGAACTATATATGAAGACTTTCTCAATATTATTCTTATTTTTTTTACTCGATTACAAAATCCAAATTTTACCTTTTAGAACGTCGAAACCATACATGTAGTGCTCGTCTAGGGTTTATTTTAACCTACATGAATGCTATTTTTTTATGTTAAATTGTGTGTGTGTGTTAGAGAGAGAGAGGGGTATTGTTTGTGTGTGTGTGTTTTTTTTTTGGCTATAAGGTGTTCGAGTGCCAACTATTCCCGCGAGCTCAAATATTGTCTATTGTAGTCTGAGAGAGTTTAAAACATATCTCCTCAAGAACAAGTATGGCTGATCTTAGGGTGCATAGAAAGTGTTATGTGTGTGTGAGAGAGAAAGAGAGAGACAAAGAGAGGAGTATGTTTTTGCTAATTGATGCGTCCGTTGGGGTGAGAGAATATCAAGTGTTTGAAAGGATGGGAAAGAAAATTTGCAAATTTGGAAGCCAATTCAAAATTTTGAACTAAATTACGTTCAACGAAACTTATTTTGTTTTAAGTGTATTTTTTTGAAAAAATATTAAAAGGTAATTTATTACTACATTACTCTCTATCTCCCTCTCTCCCCATTAGTCTCTCATTTCTCTTCTATATTCTCTCTCTATCTCCCTCTCTCTCTGTTACTCTCTCAATCAACCCCTTATTTTTTCACTCTTTCTCTCTCTCATTGATGATTTATTTTTCTTTTCAAATATGTAAATATTTTTTTCATTTTTTCATCTCTCTCCCCTATTTTCTCTTTCTCCCTATTTTCTCTCACCGTTATTCTTTCTCTCCTTATTCTCCCTCCCTCCTTATATCAACGTTACAATAACACAATTACACCAGTTAGTTACAATTACCCTATAATACACTAAATAGTTACTTATGCATTCTAATAAACAAAACAATTAAACTAAAAAATTACACGAAATTACAACACTAACCCAATTTATTATTCAGTTGTTTACATAAATCAAAGAGTTACACAATTTATTATCATGACATGGTTACACCAATTGTAAACAACTGGATGACAACTATGGTTGGTGTCGTAATTTTGTGTAATTGTTTGGTTTATCAGAACACATGAATAACTATTTGTTGTATTATAGGACAATTATAACTGATTAGTATAATTATATTATTATAACATTGATATAAAGAGAGATAGAGAATGAGGAGAAAGAGTAACGGTGAGAAAAAAATAAGAGAAATAATGAGAGAGAAAGAGAGAGAAAATAGGAGACAGAGAGATGAAAAAATCAAATCAAATCTTTATGTATTTGAAAAAAAAAATTATCAATTCGAGAGAAAGAAAAAAAATAAGGCAGAGATAGAGAGGGTAACGAGAGGGAGAGATAAAATAGGGGAGAGAGTAATGGAGAGAGAGAGAATAACAATGTGAGAAATAGGGGAAGAAAGAGTGAGTGAAAGAATAAGAATTATACATAATTTAAAGAAGGGTAAGCAAGTAACATAAATAAAAGATCACTTGAATTTTGTACTTAGATGTTTTATTAAAATTAAACTTAATAGAGTAAACAATTTATCCATACACTTCCTCTCAAATAAATATAAAAAAATACACCCACACCTAAAAAACCAAAGAAAATTTGGGTCTTTATGGGCCTAGATTTCCAAAAACTTTTGGGCCAGATTAGTAAATACTAAGAACATCATATATAGAAACTGTGGTCCCTCTTTTATTGGGGCCTAAGCGGATATTTAAATGACTTATACCTAAATGTATAATTGTACGACCTTTTAATGTACAAATATGGTAAGTCAAATAAAAAAAAGAATATCCAGATGATAAAACTTTTAATAATCAAAAGAAATTTGTTAGTTAGGAACTTCAATTTGATGTATATAATTTTTTGAAAATTAAGGAAATATTATACCCAATATCACGGGGAAGTTTTACCACCCCCAAAATATATTTTTTAATATTAAATATTCGTGTCTTAATTAATAAAAATATAACACATGTATATTTTTTATTTTAATATTTTTTAATTAATAATTATAAATTATTTAACAAATTATTTTTGGCACGGTTCTCTAAGAGGAGTTTTCTGAAAATACCATGGTAATGAAATATGTATTTGTTTATTAGTGCCTTAGTGGATACTGGTCACCCAGCTACACGGACAAGACTCCAACGGTCGAAAAAACAATAATTTTCTTTAGGGAAAATTTTGATCATATTTCTTCTAATTTATTATATTTTCAAAGGCATCATTTCTATTATTAAAAACATCATTGATATTTAAACATAACTGACACCCATGTTATTAAGCCATCATTTATAACAAAAATAAATTATCTAAAATACTAGAATTACCTCTGCATAAACTCCAAACAATTTTTCTGCATAAAATTTGAGTCGATTACTATTCATTTTTCTACATATTAAAATTCGAGATGACTAAAATTATTTTTTCTACATATTAAAATTTGAGTCGATTAAAATCTGATTCAAGCTAATTAAATTTTATTTTATTAACGTATTAAAATTTGAGCCTATTAAAAGTCTTTTATGTATTAAAATTCGAGGCAATTTAAGTTATACTTGAACTGTTAGATCTTATTAAAATTCGTTTTGAATCAATTAAAATTTATATATTTTTTATTTATTAAAATTCGATTCAAGTTAATTAAAATTTAAATTTTTTTATGTATTAAAATCGGGCCTATTAAGATTTAATACAAGTTGATTTTAATTGGATTTGAGTCTCGAATAGAATTTTAATTGGTTCAAATTTTAATATGTAAAAATATATATAATTTTTAATTAACTCGAATCAAATTTTAATTGTCCAAAAGTTTAATATGTAAAAAGATTTAAAAAATAGAGAATGTCTCATTGAAGATATGTCTATCTAAAAAGGGTGTTGATGAAATTTTTCTTAAAATATATCATAAAAAATTTAATAAAATTATATTAATTAATTAACACTTTTAATCTGATAAGAGTCTCAATGAAAATTCAAAAAATAAAAAAATATTTTTAAAAATTTGATAAACTAAAATAGGGGTGACTGAAATTTTATCGTTTCTTTATATTTTATTTTTAGCCGTCACGAGGCTTTGGCAAACTTCGACTACCCAGTCCAATCAAACATCAATCATCAACATTGAGACTAAATATCTTCAACTAATCTGTCTCCAGCCCAATCAAAAATGGATCATCAACATCCAAACTAAGTGTTTTCACCTACTCTCTCTTCAATTCAATCAAAAATGATCATCAATATCAAAAATAAAATATTAAATTTTTCGTGGTCCCACTCCAAATAATTATCGAAATTCGGATTCTGGGTTGTACCAATCGTACTGTTAAAAGCAATAATTTTCGTGCAGTGATTAAACAAGCCTGCTCTTCTTGAAAAGAACAAATGAGCAGATAAAATGGTGTCTCCAAAGTGGCAAACACTTTTTGAGCGTTAAATTCTGCTTCGATTCTCTTTGAGACAGAGGAATAGAGTGAATTGAAGACCACCATGGTTGAAAAACAAGATGAACAGACCACCACCCCTTTGCTCACAGATATTCCATCATCTTCTACTAAATCCAATGGGTCTTTCGAGAGGACAGGTTAGTTCAAAAGTTCATTATCAACCCTGAAATTCATATATACAAATCTACATACTAGAACAAAACAACCCAGTTAATGCTAGGTGCATAATGTATGTTGCTATTATATTCTTACAAGTATTATGGTTCTTTGAAGACTCAATTTCTCATTTGATGCTTGTAATGAAGATCTAAATCTTAATATTTGTGGGTTCAATGAACAGGGAATGTGTGGACAGCAATTGCCCATATAATAACAGGTGTAATAGGATCTGGGGTGCTGTCACTGGCATGGAGTGTGGCTCAGCTAGGTTGGATTGCAGGTCCTACATTCATGGTGGTATTTGGAGTAGTATCCATCATTTCTTCACTTCTTCTTTGTGATTGCTATAGATCTCCTGATCCTGAATATGGGCCTGCCCGAAATAGATCTTATGCTGAAGCTGTGAAGTCCTACTTAGGTAAGAACAATGTTATTAATGCCAAACTATCGTCTTACAGATATGATGTTATTAATTGGTACTGTGTTCTTGTGATTTCTTTGATTTGGTGCTTGTTGCTGCTCTATTTTGTGAGCTTTCCCCTTTGCAGATATGTTATGGTTCTAAATGGGAATTGGCTATTAGATGTTTTTATTTATTAGTATATTGCATTGGCTTTAAAGGTGTTGCAATCATGCATCGTGGTGTATAAATTTGGGTGATGTATGCAACTTATTACTACAATCAATGTTATCCACTTGTTTTGCTCCCAGATGATGTTTAAAAACTAGTACATTCTATGAGGTGTAAACTTTTGAGGATGTTTTGCTCCTATTTTTTGTGTAGTTGTTGCCATTTTGTCTTTTAGGATGGACAAAGCTTGTGGATAGCACTGGGTAATGCCCATTGTATTGTATATTTATCATATTTTTTTTCCATTCGGAATACAATGCTCAACTTTCCCAGAGTTAAAAAGGAACACTATCAATCAAGAAAATATAAAAATGCTACAAGCAGTAAGCCCTTGATTTAGAATGGAGAAAATTATTGTATGTTGAAGATTAGTTCTATTTCCTTAAATATCACTTTTCTTATAGTTTCATGAATTTATTACTTGAGAACTTATGTTAAATCTATCAGGACATTGAATCTTGTCAATATTTAAGCGTTCAGGGCTATCAATAAATGACTCTTCTTAGGTGGTTAAAGCAAAAACTTGGGGTAACTATTGGTTAAATTGGGCTTCATGAGGTCCCCCCCAGTTTGAAGTTAAAGTTAAAAATTCCTCTTACTATAGTGTACTCTCAACTTACAAGTAGTTGGATATTATTTGATTTGAAGTGATTAAATTTTACGTTTTCACCTAAAAATTATTTTTCCAGACTGCCCCTCTAATAAACTGAAAGCATTTTAAGATGAGCAAGACATGATGATAGCTATATAATATTTTTCCAGGAAGAAAGAGTATGTGGGTATGCCAGGTTTTTGTTCAAGAAAGCTATTATGGATATGGGATTGCCTATACAATCACCTCCGCCATCAGCATGAGGTATGCACTGTTAGAGTAGTTAGCATATTTAGACTTAGGGGTAGTTTAGTCATTTGTTTTTTTATGTTGCCATAGCTTAGTCATTTGTTTTACTATATAAAGACTTTTTATATGTATTTTTCCTTTAAGGTTGTTCTGGCTAGTTATGCCTCAATAATATTTCTTTCTTCTAGTTTATTTTTTTATTTGATCAAAGTTTACATGGCATCGGAGCATGGTTTCGATTCAAAATATATTGAAGCACCACAGTAATTTAGTTGGAGAAAGAATATATTCATGGGTTGCTATTTTTTTGTGGTTCTAAGGGTTGTGAACAGTGCCGAAATTACTGTTCACTTGGTGGACAGTGCCGAATTTCAATTTTTAGTGTCATTTTTGTTGTATTGTTGTGTAAGAAATCTCAATTTGTTGTGGGTATTTGATTTGCAAAGTTGTTGAGTTGTTTTGTGGTGAACTTTGGATTGTTTGGCGTTGGTTGCTTCTTTTGGTTCTAGTTTCTGCTCTTGGCTTCTGCTGGTTGGTTTTGTTCTGTTCTGGGGAGGTCTCTCTTGGCTTCGTTGGTGCCTCTTCTCTTCTACTAGTTATTCTTATTGCAAGTTGTGGCTGCTTCTTCTGGTTGCTAGTCTGGTTGTTTCTTTTTCGTTTGGTTTGTTGTCTCTTCTCTTCTGCTGTTGTTTCTTGTTGTAAGGCAAGAAATTCTAATTCCTTTGGGTTTGTTGATTTAGGCTTCTCTCTGTTGGGCTGTTGGTTTGGTTTTTTTTCTTTTCTTTGTTGGACTTTGTTTTGTTGGGCATTGTTGCTGGTGGTTTTTTGTTGGACAACCCCAATCTTTTGGGTTTGTTGATTTTGGCTACTTCTGGTTTGGCTATTCTTCTGTTAATTTGGGTTGCTGTTGCTTTGACTAATCTTTCTTCTACTATGCTTGAGTTTTGACTTTTGGACTTTTGGGCCCTTATTTGATATTTGGGTGTTGAATTGTTGGGCTGCTGGTTTTTGCTAGGTTGTTGGGTTGCTAGATTTTGCTGAAAATCACTACTGTGGGTCACTGTTTTGCTTCGGACTGCTGGATTTTGTTTGGTTATTGGGTTGTTTGTTTACTTTAATATTTGCTTTGGATTGCTTGATTTGGGTATTATGGTCAGTGGAAATTTTAATTCTCTTCAGGCTATCAGTGTCAGATTAAAAGGTGAGAACTATGTGTATTGGGCTTATGTTATGAAAAATTTCTTGTTGGTTAAGGAAATGTGGAGTTATATTAGTGGTAATTCGTTAGCTCCAACTGATCCTAAGGTCGAAAAATATGTTGACTTAAAGAATACTTGGAAAGTCAACAAGCTGATTGGGACATGCCGTAGAAAGGGAGGATTGTATGATTTGGAGGAGCTCCATGTTCCAGAAGTTGCTGCCTCTAATGTTGATATATCTCCCTCCCCTTTCTTTTGATTACTATGCAGCTAGCAGATTTCATCACAAAATCGCATACTATCACTCGCTTTCATTTTTTTCTTGGCAAACTCTTGATGTTTTCTGCTACCACATCATAAGTTTGAGGGAGGGTGTTAGAGTAGTTAGCATATTTAGACTTAGAGGTAGTTTAGTCATTTGTTTTTTTATGTTGCCCTAGCTTAGTCATTTGTTTTACTATATAAAGACTTCTTATATGTATTTTTCCTTTAAGGTTGTTCTGGCTAGTTATGCCTCAATAATATTTCTTTCTTCTAGTTTCTTTCTTTCTTTTTTATTTGATCCAAAGTTTACATGCACAATCATATTGATACCTGTAATTGCAGTCCTCTGTTCTAAGAGTAGTTAAGGGGTTTACTGTGATCTTAGCAAGTCTGCAAAGTAAATATTGAAAAAGAATCAAAGAAAATCTAGTCCAAGATTCACATGGATTATTACTCCAACGAAATTGTGAACAAATGCATACTTGCAGCAGTAACACATTTATAACTTTGTTGGACATAGCCCACATGCAAAACTCACAACAATAGTCCTATAGAAGTGGTAGTTGTACGACCAATTTTAAATAGTAATGTTACCGGCATACAGAATGCACAAGTTTTTAGTGTGATGAAAATAAATTGAAGTGGTAGTTGTATAACCAGTCACAGGGCAAAACAATGTGCTCACAAGCACACAATCCGGAGAGAATCAGCCCTTAAAATAGATGTTGAAACTGTTGACTTTTGATTGCGCTATCCGGATACTAAACTTCTGCTAATGAGTGGTTGATTCCTAGAAGTTGATCTCTTGTCTGAGAAATTAAATGGCACAATGTGCAATGTCCAAAGCTAATTGTATGGCCGTCTTTGAGAATGCAAGAGTCTTTCAGATACTTTTAGCTGCTTAGATTAACTTCCCTCCAAGTGACTTACTTTCACTATAAGTCACTGGTATATGCCTTAGTTTTATAGGAGTATGCCAACTAATTCAACCATTATATTTGACAGTATTCAGAAGACATCTTCTTCGGGCGACTAAAATTCTTATCTTGCTTTCATTAACATCACTAACAAGAGAGAATGCTAAGGTATCCAGGTTGTTGTTTTAGTCCTGGCTACTGACCCTTTGGCTTCAATTACTTATGTTGCTGTTGACGGTAACTATGGTATCATCTACATCAACAATAATAGTAGTGTTTCTTTAAATTCTACATTTCTTACTTTGTCGTACTTTTCTTGTCAATTATGTCAGATTGGCGAGTTTCAATTTGGCAGGATTTTGCTATATGGTAATTTGTAACAATTGGTTTATTGTTGCAGAGCAATTCAGAGATCCAACTGTTTCCACAAGCAAGGGCACAATGCTCCATGTGAATATAATCAAAGCTTATTTACATTGCTATTTGGAGCAATTCAGGTTGTGTTCTCTCAGATACCTGATTTCCGTAACATGGAATGGCTCTCAATAATTGCTGCAATCATGTCCTTCTCCTATACCTCTATTGGACTTGCCCTAGGCTTTGCAAAAGTAATAGGTATGATTCTCATTCACATTAGTTAGCAGATATTGCTTTTTCTTCATTTTTTCCGAAGAGTGGCAGGTTTCGTGGTAAACAAGCTTGTGATAGACAATATTGCATATTTAATATGGATATGTTCCATTGTATCAGCTAAATTATTGAAAATTCAGTAGTTTATGCCCCAAATATTTATGTACGAGAATCTGGACTCTTTGGAAATTGAGCATAATGGATTGGGCTAGTGGTTGAGAGTGAAAGCAGTCACCTTGTGTAAATAATGTCATATGTCAAGTTTCTACTATTCCACCCATGTCAGCATCACTCATTGACGGGACGTCAGGACCAAACACTGGTTAATTGCTTTTTAGTCACAGGCAAAGATCTTTTAAATTCTTTTTTCTTGGGTAAGATAGATTTTTTAATCTTTCAATAGAACTATGTGAGCGCGGATAATATCAATCTAAGCAAGTGAACCTCCAATTGTGTTCGCATTTTTGGTATTGCAAGTGCAGGAGATGGACAGATTAAAGGGGACATCATAGGAGTTCCTACAGCTACTATAACTCAAAAAGTGTGGCTTGCTTCTCAAGCACTCGGGGACATCGCTTTTGCTTACACATATAACATCGTTCTTTTGGACATAGAGGTGTCACATTTGTTCTTTCTGTTCAAACAATATGCTTTGATGCAACCTTCTATGTATTTAGATGTTGATATTTGACGACTTTTGATCTAAAGCTAAAAAGTTGAACCCCAACGTTTGCTTATGAAGGACACCCTGAAGTCACCACCACCAGAAAACCAAACAATGAAGAAGGCCTCAACAACAGCTATTCTTCTTACGACCTTCTTCTTTCTTTGTTGTGGATGCTTTGGATATGCTGCGTTTGGCAACCAGGCACCTGGAAATCTATTGACGGACTTCGGATTCTATGAACCATACTGGCTTGTTGACTTTGCTAATGCATGTGTGGTTCTTCATCTTGTTGGTGGATATCAGGTACTATTCATACATGAAACTATGATGAACCTTTTCACTTTTGTTGTTAGTTCACGACCATGACTTATTTTGCCAAATGGAACAGCAATTTTAACAATAAATCAAAATTGGCCTTATTTTCCATTTGGCAGGTTTACAGTCAGCCATTGTTTGCTGCAGTAGAAAGATGGATATCAAAGAAGCTTCCGGATAATGGATTCGTTCATAATACTTATGACATTAAACTCCCATTACTGCCTGTTCTGCGGTTAAATCTTCTCCGGCTATGCTTTAGAACTGCTTATGTTGCATCCACGACAGGACTCGCCATACTCTTTCCTTACTTCAACCAAGTTTTGGGAGTGCTGGGTGCCTTAAATTTTTGGCCATTAGCCATATATTTCCCTGTGGAGATGTACCTTGTGCAGAGCAAGATAAGAGCTTGGACTGGACTGTGGATAGCTCTTCAGGTTTTCAGGGTTCTCTGCTTGTTGTGCACTATATTAGCCTTTGTTGGGTCCCTTAAGGGGCTCATAAGCAATGCATTAAGCTAGGAAATTTGGGTTTTCCATGAGTGCTTCTGCTGATTTTTATAGCCTGAGGCATCGAGGTTTTCGTATTCGTCTGAAATTGCAGCAGAACAACAGTCATTAATGAGTATCTTATCTTATTTTTTCTGCATTGTACTGCTGGGATACTGGCAGTTTGAGATAATGCAATGGCTTTCTTCACAATGTAAACTGTAAACCATAATCATATCCAATGTGAGAAGAAAGACAATCTAAATGTTGGTGTGGGAAGAGAAGTTTGTGCAAGTATCAATGGAAGGTGTTTGATCTTTTAACTGTTGTTCAAAGGCTAATCAAATTAGTTGAAAATAAGAGGATTTTTTTTCCCCATTCTTTTTGATTGTTTGCTATGGAATGATGTAAATTGTTTCCCGAAAAGGGAATGGAAAAAATTTCTCCAAATTTGACCCGAACCCTAATTAAATGAAATATCAATTATCTAAATTTAAATCTAATTTGAAACAATCGATTACAATTATAGTATTTGATTTAATCATGGGAGTGGTTCAGTCCCCCTGACATGCTATGGTGGGTCGGGGTGGGTAGGAGTGAATCGAGTCTGTATTGTCGCATAGTAATAATCGTGTCTGAATCTGATTTATCTATTCGACAATTCATTCGACCTCAAGACTTCTAGATCAATTTAAGATGACCTACTACAACCGCAGCGTAATTTTTCAGAGCAACTCCTTTCCCGGACGCCCATCACATTATTTCATTGAAATTGATTCCCATTTGTTACTAAACTTTTTTTTTCTTTTTTCTTTTTTCTAGAGAAAAGAAATAAATAAAATAATACTTATAGCAAAGCCTTGCTCACAAGCTGCCACGTGACCGCCATCCAACTATCTTGGTATTGCTAGTGATTTTACTGCTCATCCCCAAACCCAAACCCTAACCCTAATCCTCAATCTCCGGAAGCAATTCTGCTATTTCGTGCCTTCGCTTTGTCGAATGCTATCTAAATATACTTGCAAACACATGCTCAAAGTTACGAGGATTCAGTATTGTGACGTAGAGTAGCTACTTGTTTATTAGCTTTGATCAAATTTGAATATCCGGTGCTCCGCTGAATTTCCTGTCAGACGATAATGGTAAATTCATCTTCTACTTCAGTCACCCCTTAATGTTTGTAAAATTGCAAGTTTACCTTCTGATATCATGTTCACTGTCCTAAAATTAGGTTCTTTTATTCCGTTAAATTTACACTATTATAGGGATTTTCTCATTGTTTGTAAGGGTATTGTGATGGTGCTATCGTTTTGATGGTATTGAATTGGTTGGGTTATGCTGTTTCTGTTTTGTTGGTTTTGGGCAGCTGCATTGGAATTATTACAATCATTGCTAGAGAGTGTGTGTATCTGTGATTGTTTTAATAATCATACAGGGACCCTATTAAGTTCCAAATCCCTAATCCGGTTATGCGATTGTTTTGAGTGTTTGAAAACTAAGAACAGGAGCCTTTATAAATTTGTATGATATATATCAGTATTTCATAATGATCTATGTTTAAGTTCCTAATCTCTGTTTGAATGTGGGAGGTAAGACTGAGGGCCTTTATGAGATCCTGTCTCCCTCCCTTGACCCTCAAAAGGTAAAAAGAAAGAAGGGAATGGAGCAATTAACAAGGCCATTGATTTTGTGTACAGCAATGCAAGAGCTTGACCTATTTTGTTTGTGTATACTTTTGTGCATTTGTGTCCATTTATGTTTTTGTTTTTTTTGTTTGGTAGTGGTGAGGTGTTTGCATTTACGTTGTGTTTCGCTTGATTGCAATTTTGTCTCTGTTGATTTTTGTAGTTTGGCAAAGGTGGAAGGGACAGGTTTCACAGGGACTACCCTACAAGATCTCAAGAGAACAGGCATGGGCGGAACCATCCCCCCATCAAGTTACCTCTGGGTTAGAAATCTTGGTCACAACATAAACAAGAGTACTTTGACTAATCACTTTTTACAGTTCGGTGAGCTTGAGAGCATAGCTTTCCAACCTGATAGTAGCTATGCTTTCATTAATTTAAAAAATGAAGGGGAGGCCTTTACTGCTGTAAGAGAACTTCAAGGATTTGTTGTGGCAGGAAATCCATTTAGAATTGAGTTTACAAAGGCGGTTAGTGTGATCCACCTTTGTCTGTCTTCCTTAAAATACCATGTTGCTGTTATTTCTTGTATATGAATACTTCCCATCAGTTATATAAAAGCGATAGCAGCTCCATATTAACACATCCTGAGCAAGATAAAGGAAAGTGAAGCATGCATATCACCAGCTAATTTCTGAAAGATAATATTTGTTGTTGATTGAATGTCGCCTCTAATTCTCACATTCTTGGCTTCGACAATTGTGGAGGGAAATTTTTTAGCTCAACATGGAAATCAACTATGATAATATATCTTCTAGATATCCTAATATGATGAATTGTCCCTCTCCATTCTTCATTTACCATTGGATAATCCATCCTAATCACATGGCTAGAGGGTGACACTCTATTCTTTGACAATCATAAACAAAAGGTTCTATAATCATGCCTTATTACACTTACTATGAGTGGGGCCCATCTGTTACGCTTACTTGCACATTTCGAGGAAGGGAAACAATAAGTTTTGAAATACCAAGGGTAGGTCCTTGCATTTTTTCCCATATGTAGAGTATTAAACTGATGATTGTCTTGTGGCTAATGTTTTAATACTTGAAACTCAAAAGTCACTGTCTATATTCACGACTCCCTATTAAAAAAAAAGCTAAAAGAGCTACATTCTCTGTTTTCCTGTTTTGAGTGGGCCTGTTCACCATGTTTACCACTACCACTAATATAAGGGAGTGGTATGTTACGATAAACTAAGCTGGAGTGTGGTCTACATTACTTTCTTGAAAACCAATTTTGTCACCTCATTTGATTAACACTCCTACATTTAATGGGGTCAGGACTATCTTTGCTTAAAAATTACTAGAGAGAACAGATGTAAATTACAACAATATGATCGTGCCATTATGCAATTCTCATTAGGTCTGGTAGTATATTTACGTAGATGAGTTCGTGCTGTAATTGTATCTGACTTCAAAACTATCTTAGGTCAGTTGTGCTAGCGATAAATTGGAAACATGCGGCAACTTAGATCCTGAGGATTTATTTGGTGGCTTTCTTATGCTCTTTTGGGGGGTCAAGCCAGATTGCTTTATTTTCTTACTTGGGGAGAATCTACGCATACTTAAATGGTCACTTGACACCTTAAGTGACAGCAGGCTCGAAATAAATAGGTTGAGAATGTCTAAGCGTAGGGAAATCAAGGGCTAGGATCTTAGGCATTGCCTAGGGTTTCACTATAAAATGCTTAGGTTTGCTTGATTGATGGTCTCAACCAAAGAAACCATAGGGTGGCTGCCTTCTTACTCTATATTCTTTCTACTTTCCATGTCTACTCTACCGACTCTCATTCCTATACTCTTCATGGTTGGCGGTTAGAAGCTTTGTTTATGCTTGTGCTTTTGTCAGGTTGGTTTGCTCTGTATTAGCAGTAAGATTTTTCTTATCTTTTCACTTTTCCCTAATTACTCGCTTTCCGTATCAGTCCTTCCTTTCTTCTATCCATTGTCATTGTTTGAAACTGGTGTAGAATCTGTAGATATCTTTTAGAATTGGGAAATTTGTACTGTTAGTTGAATTTTTCCGATTTCTTGTATAACTTAGATCCTAGTCATTTGATCCTGTTGCTTGTTACTTAATCTGGATTCATTCCATTCTGTTGCTTGTTACTAGATCTGGATTGTCGGGATATTATTCACGCCTTGTGGTTTTATCAAATTCTTTTGATGAAATCTGGCTCTCTAAATCGATCTTTTGCATTAAAGCTATCAAGATCTGACCCCCACCTCACTTCTCTATTAGCATTATTAGCTGTAGGATTGTGTTACAAAGATGTGATACAACACAACAATTAGGCGGTACTGGGTGTTAGAAACCTAATGATTAATGAGTAGGATGGCAGTTGACATAAATGTAGTTACTGTATGAGGTTGATTCACCTAAAAGAGTAATTTCTACAATATTTTGAAATTAATTTGGCATAAACTTGGTTTACCCGTTTCGTGCAATTCATTTGTGTTGTCTTGAAAATTTTTGTGATTCTAGATTGTAAAAGTTGACTTGAGGAAGCTTGATCATTTTGAAAATCAAATCAATTCATGGATTATTGTAAGAAAGTGTTGGATACTACAATATTGTGCGCATCAGAAAGTGAATGCCTTTATGCAGATTTTTGATACCCAATACACCATGTTTAGGGAGAATATTTTTCTGTTAGTAGATGTTCTTTTGAAATTCTTCTTTCTTTCCCCGCCGCATCTTCCTCCCTTTGTCAAGCCTTTCCTTTAATGGTTGGGGGAAACATTCCCTTATCCGAACTTGGTGGGCATTCTTTCCAGCCTTAGTCAAATAGGGGGTGGGTTTGGTTTGAACATAGGCTCAAACATGATTTGAAGGGTCCTAACTACGCCATGCGTTCAATACAAAATCTGGAAAACGTTATTGGTCGTGATGCTTGAACAAGTGATCATATATTTTAGAAAGCGGTTGTTTTGTGTATTTTGAGATGGGCTTTCCAAATGGGGTTGTGAAAGCAATTGGATTAATATGGAAACTAAATTATGGAAAGATACATGGAGAAGGTTCTTTAGTTTATTACCAGCAAGCTCCCCTTCAAATTGAATGAATTAACAAAGAAATAGCAGTCAGGTGGCTTAGAATCTAACATTTGGGCATGTAAGACTGTGGTTCAAAAATACATTAGCCCAGAGCTGATAGTTCTATTGGAATTTAAGGGTCTGTTTTGTTTGCATCTCAAAAAATAGTATCCGAAAAGAGTTTTTGAATAGGATTTTCAGAAAGTGTTTTTGAAAATTTTAGATTGCAAAACCTGTTTAGTTATATGTTTTTAAAAATAGTTACAAAGAACAAAAAATTGTAAAATCTATTTGGTTTGGACCAATGTTACCTGGATCGTGGGTCGCTTTGGTACGTGGTACAGATACGGGTACATGGTACGACACTTTCTTAGGTACGTAGTACGATGGAGGTAAGTTTAGTTGGTACGATATTTTGGGTCGCAATTCGTTTTAGAACTCTTATGTAGATCGTTTTCACTACTATACAACATTATATATTACAAAACATTCATAAACACTAAGTTAGTTACCATTTATCTTATAATTGTGTTTGATTTTCTATTTTCTAAAATAATATATAATTATAAATCTATATACATGTAGTCAATTAATATGTATTTTATATTTGTGCTACATGTTTTAAAGCGAATTGATTTAGGGTTAGTATTGTAATTTGGGGTCGTCAATTTTGGTGATCTGGATCGCGAACCCACCACGTTTTGGATCGATGTACCCAGATCGTGGGTCGTTAAGGGTTTAGTGAATTTTGGTAACCATGGTTTGGACAATAATCTACAAAACCCCCAATTCACATCTTCCTCTTTCTTTTCCCCCTCTCTCTCTCACCATAAAACACACACACATATGCAGATGCAGACACACACATATACACACACAGAGACGCACACACACTCACACAAATCTGAACTTAGATCTAAAGCTTTAGTGGTTGAGAGAGAGAGATCACTTAGAGCAGTGGAGAAGAAGTTGAAGAGAGAGAGAGAGAGAGAGCTCAATGAGAGCTGTGGAGAAGAAGAATGAACAGTCTCCATTTTTTGCTTCCAACGAAACTTGAATAGGAGACCTCAACCCATGTTTTCATTTTGCCTTAGAAAACAGTGAGAATACCATTTTGTTGTTCTCTAAAATCATACCTCAATTCCTAAAATTTTCAAAAAATTGGAGAACAAAAAACCTAACCAAACAGCAACCCCTTGTTTTTAGAATTTTGAGAACAAAAAACTGTTTTCAAAAACCAAACCAAATAGGCCGTAACTTTTTTGATGATCGGTGGTTGTTGACAACTTTGGCCAGGAAACTTAGTTCCCAGGGTCTTCCTCCATTATCTTTAGGTTTAAGTTTCAAAATCATAAGATTGATCAAACATGCATGGCTTGT
>JAHQCQ010047297.1:0-11265 GCA_023539305.1 Ilex asprella
CTGGTGATAAATACTTTATATTTCCAATAAGATATGAATTTAATCTCTTATTCAAACTCATATCCTTCTTTGCCGATCCATAATCACCAATCTTCATCATATACTCAGTACTATTTGAAGCACTAATGATGGGAAAAAAGTAAGATATTTTCAGGCTTTAAATCTCTAAGAACATAGCCATATCCAGTTGGAAAATAAACTTGTTTAGTGTTTTATTATATTATTAAGGTGTTTTAATTTAATGTGTAGTAATGGGCAAGAAATATGCAAGTAGTAGAAGACAAGCATATTAGTGTGTGTTAATTCCCTAAGTAATTGTGTCTTAATGTTATATAGGTTACAAGAGTTAGTGGGTGTAATGGTACCTACATATAATGGTATGAGTAGTATGTATAACCAATATAAATAGGGTATATAGTCTAGTGTTAGATGCAAGTAGAGTTGAGTAAAAATTGAAGAGTCCAAGTTGAGTGTGTGATTGTAATCAACTTGTATGAAAATTATTTTTTCTTTGAGTGTTTATATCCTCCTATACTTTCTTCCATTTCATTTCTACTCCTCTTGACTCCAATTAAGTGGTATCAGAGCAATTTTTTTGTTGTAGTAATTCCAACAAATTAGTATCAGAGCAATTTTTTGTTGTAGTAATTCCAACAAATTAGTATCAGAGCCAGCACCGATTCTAGAAGATAACTCTCATTTAGAGCCAGCATCGATTCTGAAAGTTAGATAACTCTCCATCAAAACCAAGTTTATGATCTTGGAATTTAGATAGCTCACTTTTAGAGCTAGTACGATCTTTGAAGTCTTGATAGATCGTCTCAATTGATTATCATAGAAGATTCCCCAAATATCTATTTTGGTGTGAAAAGATGATGTTCTCTAATTAAAAGAGAATAAAAATTACTCTACCTTCTTATCTCAAAGCATGTAATTTATGAGGTGTAATTGAAGAAAAATCAAGGAATGACTTGGCTAGAAGAATCAGAGAAAAAAAGAGAGGAAAAGACACTTGAAGTTCTTAAGAAGACGATTCATCCCGAGATTTGAAAACTTGTAGGAGATTCAAGTTCGCTAAATCATGTTTGGAAGATGATAGAGTGTGTAGGATCCAAACACGAAAGTGAGTTTTTACCTGAGGAGTACTGGGTACAATGCTTTGAAGAAGATGAGTAAGTAAAAGAAGAAACTGATTTTGAAGATACATTAATGGAGAATCAAGAAAAACATCATCTTGATGAAGTGAAAGAAGTTAAAAAAGTTAAAATTGAAGTTCAAGAGGCTAGAGGCTAGAGAGGATGAAGAAAACGATGACGTTGAAAATGCAACTCAAGAAATAGAAGAAAAAGAATTTGTAAAGTATGGAGAAGAAATCAAGGATCCTTATGTGGTTAAGGATGTTAAAGTGGAATTTTATGTAGTGACCATGGAAAATACTTTTGCAATCAAACATGAAAGTGAAGGTCATCTTGTTGAGAACCATGTTCAAGGTAATCTATTTCTTGAAAATTTCACTAATTTTTTACTTACAACTTGTAGAGAATGTTCTAGGTGACATAGATTGGGTAAATATGGAAGAATTTTTTGGTTCAAGAGATCTAACCTAAGAAAAATTCAAGAAATATGAGAAGTTCAAAAAGAATGAATGCAAATGCAAAAATGCAAAGAAGACAATAAACAAATTGAAGATAATGTATGACCATGTGCAAATTGATCATAAGCCTTACACAACCATAAAGATTATTGCAATTGAAGGAGGTGGTACTCAATTCATTAAGTTTGCAATAATTCCATGAAGCCCCTCTACTATGAAGTGATTTGGGCAAGGTTGGGTTTGTATATAAGGTCTAATTATATTTATATAGTGAATTTTAATTTTTGGACTTGTGTATGCTATTGAAAAAAAAAATTCGGTACTATTTTTACCACCGTTGTGGTACCGAAAAAGTGATAAAAAATAGTTAACATAATAGTGATAAAAATACTCACAATAATAGTAACAACAACCACAAATGTGGTAAATCATTCACAAAAGTGATAATTATTTTTATACAAAAATGGTGATAAAAATTGTTACAAGAACAATGATAAAAACATCCACGAAAATAGTAAATCGCCTACAAACGTGATAAGTATTTTGGTTGTAGAATGATTCACAAAAGTTGAAGAAACACTCATTGAAATAGTTAATTTTGAAGGTACCGTACTAGATTTTTTTTTTGTTAGTACCATAGTCAGGTCCTTAATTTTTTTTTGGTGAAATTAATTCATTTACCATTAAATTCTTTAAATCTGATCATTTGATACCAGTAAAGTCGACAATGTTAACTAATTTGACTCAATAAAATTTAATAACCAATGATTAAACTTATCTTAAATAAATGAAATTTAAAACTAAGAGGATGCAGTTCGTGTGTGAATTATAAAATAAGGTTGCTTAATTTAACTTATTGAAAGAAAAAAAAAAGTTGCTGAATTTCTCACATATTTCAGCCTAGGGTCTCTACCCGAGTGGCTAACTTCTTATGTTGGTGCACTAGCAAGTGATGGTTTCGAATCTCCTCCCTCTACCGTTGAAAATAAAAAGAAAAAAGAAAAAAAATCTTGCATATTTCATTTGTTTGCCATTCTTTTCTTGAAAGTTTGAATGCATTGATCACTCTGCACAGTCAAATCAATTTGTTGCAAATCTCAACAACTTTTCAAACACAAGCTGATAAATTCTTATTAAGATTATCGATCTGACAACATTTTTAAGAGAATGACTAAAACTTTAAAATAGTTAAAATTTAATTATTCAAAGATAAAAAATATTCTCCAACAGAAAATGTTCAAAGTAAATAAAATACATTTTTGCCACAATGATGCTCTATATTTAGAGTATCACTATAACATTATGTATAAATAATTTATAATATATTATCTTTCTTCTTATCATTTCCTACCTTTCATGTTCAATCTTTGTATTTCCCTCATTTTCTTCTTTCTCCCTTTAATAGTCCCAACAAAGATAAAGATTTAAAAAAAATATTTTTAAAAAAATCTGTTAGAGTATGTATTAAATAAGTGAGTATCTAAAATAGGAAAAGTGTACTTTTGAAAATATAGCTAAAATACAAAATTTTGTTGGAGATGCTCAAAAGAGGCATTCAAGTCATCTTTATGCATCTTACTTTCGTTTCCATCCACATTGGATAGGATTGTGGGGAGACTAATTTGTGGCTCAAAATCATAACGTTGGACTCACAATTAAGTAACTTTTTTGTCTTTTTAGAGCTTACGACCAATCATTTTATTCACAACATATAATCTGCTCATCTTGGATATGCCAAGAATTAATCTTAAAAATAACTTGAGGAAAAACTTGACCCAGAGAAACCAGGATACCTACGATGAATATATTTTTATTCAAGTTATCTGTACAGATTAAGGAGGAAGCCCAGATCCCTTAGTTAATAGATCAATAATCGAGGGGATCCTCACCCATCCTCAATTTATTGATTTCATAGTCTATTACTTGTTAGTTTCTTGTTTTCATTGTATTTTGTTTTTGAAAACACGAGCTACGATTAGGTTTTATTTTTTACGTTCAATAGTCAGAAGTGTTTGGACTAATTTACGTATACTTTAGCTAATAATCTCTTATCTGGTCTTGTTAAAAGTAGACCATCTCCGTTAGCACTAGGGTATTTATGACAAATAAATCTTTTATGGAGTTAACAAAATTCAAAATTCATGGCGTCTAAATTTACATTACGTCATTGTTATGACTTGAACTAATTTTAGATTAGCTACCATTAGGTTGTAAGTGTATGTGTTAGTACTTTTTATGATAGGCTTTTCTGCAATTTTTCTTATCACATTTATAACTTTTTTTTGTTCTGTGCTCTTGATTTGAGTATGAAACAGTCGCCATTGGCGTGCGACTGGTCTCTAGTTTACTGCATTTGACCGTCTCCATGTTTATGCAACTTTCGTTACTATAGGCTCGTTTGATTATCGTATTAGAAATAACAGTCTAATACAATACGGAAGGACAAAAGACAAGATTAAATAAGGTATTAGAATAATACGTAATTTTATCTAGTGTTTGACAATACACAACATAAACATTGGATAATAGTTATTTAATTCAATCGGTTGTTTGGTTAAGAAATTATTTCATCGTATTAATGTTGAATTAACAAAAATATCATCAATCAGTGTTTGTTACATTGATGACAACTTGATTTTATCAGTTAGGGGGTTATAATAATAAATGTGTAGAATAATATGTTTGAGGTGGATTATAATACCACTTTTTTTTGTGGTATTAAAATACCTCTATAATACATGTCTATCGTATAAAAAATATACAATTAGTATATATTTTGAAATTAATACGGTATCAAATTTATTTTTCAAACAAAATATTAGGCCCGATTAAATAAAAAATAATATAATATAATATTTAATTCCCTCATAATACGTTTACCAACCGAACTCTATGTTGCTGAGGAAAAAAAAATAGTATTACTATGTTTACTTTTTGAATTTTGGCATAAGGACTTAGTTATTTTAATATCTTAAAGATAATGTTTACAAAATTGTTTTTAGGTAAATTATAAAACTGAAGACAGTCAATCGATATTACTGATGACAAAGTTTATTATACAACACTTTCAAGATAATTATTTTGACACGCCCTACCTTTTTGCAAAAAATTATAGTATAAGTACCCTCTTTGTTTTCTTTTTCTTGGTACACCATGCGTATAGTTTTTGACCCCTGTTGATAAATGTTTAAGAAATAATGATAATTAGACCTAAAAATCTTACCCGATTTATTAATCTACTTTATTTATCAAGTTTTATTATTTGATAGGACTCATTGTTAATCCATTAATTATACTAATAAATTAAGTCTTAACAGCATTGCTCATGTTTAAGTATGAAGAAGAGTCTAAGGATATCTAATTGTATCATCTTGCTTCTATCCATTGAGACGGGATAAAAAAGAGATTGCTAAATGCCAAGCAACTAAATAAAAAAACCAGATACAAACTAATCAACTAACTTACTTTTCAATTATACTCAATCATTCAACTCTCAGACATACAAACTTAATATATCTAACCCAAGAATTTACTATATCTATTATCACCTGGAACTATATACAATTATGATGTAAGAATTCAAAGAAAAATTTACAAATAACTCAGTGAGATTTCAGAAACCATCTTGGCTAAACTCCTGCTGGGAGTATAATCTGTTTTTGCATTCCACTTAGTGAGTTAATTTGTTGGATTCAGAGATATCTGTCCTAATCCAATCTTCTTCAGATATGAAACTTGAATCATCTGATGAATAATCACTCTCACTGTCATCACTTTCAGAAAACAATAGTACTAATGATGAGTCAACCTCTTCATCTGAAACTTTTTCTATTTCATCAGCCTCTCCATCTTAATCATCCAATCCTTGTAAAAATGGATGATCCAGTAGCATCTCTGCACTCAATCTGTTTCTGACATTCTTTGCCAAACAACCCTTCAAAAAATCCTTCGCTTTTTTAGATAACTTACCCTCAAGCATGATCAGCCCATGTCCCTCACCTATCGCATAGAGAATATCCTCAATCTCTTTATCTTTTTTCTCATCCCATAAAGACTTCCCAGTTAGCATCTCAACCACCAAACAACCCAGAGCCCAAATATCACCTGGAGGCACTTGTTTTCCATCAAAAACCACCTCTGGTGACAAATACTTGATATTTCCTCTCAGGTATGGGTTTAATCTCCTCTTATTCATACTCATAACCTTCTTTGCCGATCCATAATCACCAATCTTCACAACATACTTAGTGCTATTCGAAGCAGAAGTAATAGGAAAAAGTATGATATTTTCAGGCTTTAAATCTCTAAGAACATAGCCATATCTATGAATAGATTGGAGACCCAGAACAATATACCTTGTGTAGCGCCGGACGTCGGATTCAGGCAATCCGGTCCTGTCTGTTTTCTTAATAATATCGGCTAGGGTTCCGGCTGAACCGTACTCCAACAAGAGGTTATAAACCATCTCACCTCTCTCGCCGTAAGTAATCTCTTCACCGTAGCACCAGCGGACATATGGACATCCTTGGAGATTTGAAAGGACCATTCCCTCCTTCTGAAGTGTACAGGAGTCGGAAATCTCGGCCGACTTAACGGCCATCTGTGCAGGAAAGTGGGTGAGTCTCGACTTTGGTTCCTTCGAAGTGGCCAAATAAACTGACCCAGAACTTCCTTTTCCGATCATCGGACCTCTGAACCACTTCCTTCCATGGCCATATAGACCCGGCTGCTCAAGTTCTTCATGCTTTCGCTTAGACATGTTGGATGTTTTCTGCACAAGATACTTTCTCTCTCTGTTTTACTGGCAATTTGGTTTTTGATTATGCAGAAGTGAATAGCTGAGGGATTAGGGTTTCAGTAACACTTATATATAGAATGGCTATATGGAAATCCTAAAAGAACTTGGATTAGGGTTTTCGAAGGTTCTAGAGTTCGTTACTTGGACTCCAAGTTGAACGAAAAGGTGCTGCAACGATAACGGTCATTTGTCTTGCCGTTTAAGGGAACTCTGGAAAACGGGTTTTGTTGGTTTCGTTGGGTCGGGGCCGAGCAATATTATGCTTATGAAATTTTATATCTTAAATCACCATAGGTGAATCAGTGGATCCACTAACTCGATCAAACATTTAATATATTGAATTTTAACATATTATTTAAGATACAAGATTTAGTAAACAAATTTAAACGACGTGATTTTATCCCCCTAATACCTCTGATATAATCATAGTGGAAAAAAATTGGATGTAACGGTGACACCACATGACATTAGTTATGTGGTGTCATCAACTAGTGATAACATACCAAGTGAATTTAATGGGCTCCATTATTTTATTAATTACCACTAACTATCTCGGTTAGGTTAAAATAGTGGAATTCGTCAATCCTATTTATTATTTTATAATTGGTTGATGACTTCATGTGAAAATTGTTAAACAATCAAGAGAAATACAAGAAATAGGAAAAGAGGAGGTTAGAGTTTCATTGATACTGCATAATTGAATTGAATACCAAAAAAGTGTTTTAACCTAAATACAAAGAGACTATATATAGACTAAACAAATGAATAAAATAAAAGACTATTCTATCCTTAATAATTAAAATAACTCTATATTTCTTCATCCCCCCTCAAACTCACGATGCGACAGCTACAAGCATCGAGAGTTTGCCAACTAGAAAACGAAAACGGGAAATAGAATGTGACTTGGTAAAGAAGTCTGCAATCTGCAAAGAAGAAGAAACAAAGGGCAAAGTAATGGTGTCATGCTTGAGATGATGACGAGTAAGGTGACAGTCGATCTCAATGTGCTTAGTTCGTTCATGAAAAACTGAGTTGTGAGCAATCTGAATAGAACTCTGGTTGTCACAATACATTGGAGTGGGATGAGAAAGAGAAACTCCCATATCTGCAGGTAACCAATGTAACCAAACAATCTCTTTGGTAGGGTTATTTTAATTATTAAGGGTAGAATAGCCTTTTACTTTCATCCACCTCTTCCTTGGAGCTGCGTGCATACTCTGATGCTGATCATGGCAGTGATCCCACAGATCGCAAGTCTGTTACTGGTTTCTGTATTTTTTTAGGTGATTTTCTTATTTCTTGGAAGAGTAAGAAACAATCTATTGTTTCTCAATCTTCAACCGAAGCAGAATATCGTGCTATATCTCGTTCTGATTTGACAATCTGGTATTTCGTTTTTCCTTCTTTTGCAATCTGGTTTTCTTTGTTTGTTTGATTATGGCTACTGAAAGAGATGATTCGCTTCAGCCTTTGAGTGTGAGGTTGGATGGAAAGAATTATTCATATTGGAGTTATGTGATGAGAAATTTTCTTAAGGGTAAACATATGTGGAGATGTGTTAGTGGAACTTCTGTGAAACCTAAGAATGCTGATGAAAATTATGCTACGTTGATAGATTCCTGGGAAGCAAACAATGCAAAAATTATAACTTGGATTAACAATTCTGTTGAGCATTCTATAGGTACACAGTTGGCAAAGTATGAGACAGCAAAGGAGGTTTGGGATCATCTGCAAAGGTTATTTACTCAATCAAATTTTGCAAAACAGTATCAATTGGAGAATGACATACGAGCTCTTCTGCAGAAAAATATGAGTATTCAGGAGTTTTATTCTGCTATGACAGATCTTTGGGATCAATTGGCTCTTGTAGAATCGGCAGAATTAAAGGCATGTGGTGCCTATATTGATCGTAGAGAGTAGCAACGGTTGGTACAATTTTTAACAGCATTTCGCAGTGATTTTGAAGGACTTAGAGGTTCAATTCTGCATCGTTCTCCACTTCCTGCTGTTGACTCAGTTGTCAGTGAGTTATTGGCTAAAGAAATACGTCTTAAATCTTATTCTGAAAAGGGAACTCTTGCTACTTCGAATCCTTCTGTGTTAGCAGTACTTTCTAAGCCATTCTCTAATAATCAGAATAAGCCACACACAAGGGTTGTCTTCGATGAGTGTAGTTTCTGTAAGCAGAAAGGTCATTGGAAGGCTCAATGTCCTAAGTTGAGACAACAGAATCAATCACAACAATAATCTCAAGCTTGGAAGTATGGCAACCAGTCACAGTCTAATGCTCATAGACCACCTCAGGGTTACAGACTACCGCAGTCTAATACTGTAGCAACAGTTTCATCAGGTCTTTTCACCGATCTTAGTACTATGGCTGAGCAATTTCATAAGTTTCTCTCCTTACAACCACATGCTATGTCTGCTTCTTCTTCGGTAGGTCAATTGCCTCAAAGTTCTTCAGGTATGTCACATTCTGTATGAGTTTTGAATTCTGGTGCTTCACATCATATGTCTCCAGATTCTTCATCTTTTGTTTCTATGTCTCATTCTTCTTCTATTCCTGTTATGACTGCTGATGGAACTCCTATGCCTTTAGTAGGCGTTGGTTCTATTGTCACACTTCACTTGTCTCTCCCTAATGTTTATCATATTCCAAAACTCACATTAAATCTTGTGATTCTGGTAATTTAGTCACATTTTCCTCTTCTTCTTGTTATGTGCAGGATCTGAAGTCTCAGAAGCTGATTAGGACAGGCCGTAGGAAGGGGGACTATATATTTTGGATGAGTTAAAAGTGCCAGTTGTTGCTGCTGCTGCTGCTGCTGCTGTTGATATATCTTCTTTTCGTTTGAGTTCTTCTTCTTCTAGTATTTATTTATGACATTCTCGTTTAGGTCATGTTTCATCTTCTCGTTTGAGATTTTTAGCATCCACAGGGACCTTAGGAAATTTACAAACTTGTGATATTTCTGATTGTAGTGGATGTAAACTGGCAAAATTTTCAGCTTTACCTTTTAATCGAAGTATTTCTGTTTGTTCTTCTCCATTTGATTTGATTCACTCTGATGTATGAGGACCTTCTCCTGTTGCCACAAAAGGAGAGTCTCGATATTATGTTTCTTTTATTGATGATCATACTCGTTATTATTGGATTTATTTAATGAAACATCGTTCTGAATTCTTTGAAATATATACAACATTTCGAGCTCTGATACCATGTTAAACAATCAAGAGAAATACAAGAAATAGGAAAAGAGGAGGCTAGGGTTTCATTGATACTGCATAATTGAATTGAATACCAAAAAAGTGTTTTAACCTAAATACAAAGAGACTATATATAGGCTAAACAAATGAATAAAATAAAAGACTATTATACCCTTAATAATTAAAATAACCCTATATTTCTTAACAAAAATGATGATATTATTATATTGACTATAACGATGATACAACGTCATCAATGTCACTTGAAAAAAGTATCATTCCATTGCCTTTGTAACATATTACAATTAACCCATGATATGCATGGACATAAAATTTACGGTGGCCGTGCTTAGGAGGAGTAACCTCCATAGCTAGAAAATGCGATATTTAGCTTAATAGTAATTTGAACTCCGACTATAAAAATTTATTAGTCAGTACATCTTAGAAGAAATGGAGGCATTGCATGATTAGGGACAATTAACTAAATTTAAGTAGTAATTTTTTCTCCCACCATAAAAATCTATTAGTCAGCTAAAAAACATCTTAGAAGAAATGGATGCAGTGCATGATTAGGAACAGTTAGTGACGATGCACAAAACTGTCTCGTACAAAATTAACAGTCGAGTGTCTAATAAGGTGTAATTAATGAATAATAAATAAATAAGTTAATGACAGTTGATTGGGATAGAATTTTTAGTTATGGGCCGCTCTTAGAAAAGCAGCCCAGCGGGTCTAGAACACCCTGGTTTCTTAGTGTCTGACCCAAGAGGATCAGCCTCATCCAACGCATAAGGGAAGCCCAGTCGGATTTAGCGGCCCAACCCAAGCCGAACCCTAGCACTAGAATGCATCCCAACAGGCCAGGCGTCCCGAAGGACAGGGGGACCACCTCTGCGATCAAGGACAGACAGACCCGCCTACTGGGAGTGGTGGTGCGGATCGTCGTAGGAACAGTAGCCACAGTGGCGCCAACAAGCAGAGTCTCCTGGCAGAGTGAGGATGAAAGGTCCCCCACCGAGTCAAGAAGCGAGAGGAAGAGTAGCTAGAAATCCTAGAGCAGGGACTGGTATAAAAAGAACAGTATTGCTTTACTGAAAGAAAAAAAGTAGGAATCCGATGGAGAGTTCCTGGTTAGCTTGAAGGGCAATCCAACTATCTAGCTCACTGTAATTCATCAACCAAACCCTCTTACCCATTCTCCCGGCAACTATCAAAAATTAATATACACCTTCAAGGAGTAAGAGACTCCATTACAGTGGACGTAACCTCAGTCAATTGGCTGGGGCGAACCACATATCTCTTGCATCTTCTCTAAATTTTGGTTCGTTTGCTCATTCCAAGTACTTTACTAAACCCATTAATCCACTCGTCAACCTCAGGGCTTGGGCCGTTAAATTCGAGCCATCATCAGCTGGTGCCGTCTGTGGGAAACGGTTTTCATCATTTCGAGTCTTTATTTGTTTGATGGTTTCAACTCAGAATATGAGTAAAGCTCCTGCCAATCCCCAAGCCCATCAGAATTTGCCTAAAAACCCCCCGATCCCAGAAGGAGACGTCGAGGATCGCCCCCTGTCGGTGAACCTTCCTCCTGCCAACGAGCTAGAGGCTTATTGCCGAACCACAGTTCAGCTAATGAAACAGAACCAGGAATTGATGGAATGGATAC
>JAHQCQ010047297.1:11665-26466 GCA_023539305.1 Ilex asprella
GAAAACATACCCTACCACCCGCTGGACGCCATGGATAACCTTCTGGAGCAGAAACTGCATGAGCTCTAACGGAAGCTGGGAAACATGAAAGAGGCAGTCAAAGGAAAGGGCCCCGACGCGATGAACGCCTTAGTCCAACAAACCGAGTCACCATTCATCCTTGAGGTCCTCCGTTTCCCTCTTCCCCAAAAGTTCTGAGTGCCGTCAGTAAAGGCGTTCGATGGAACTAAAGATCCAGTCGACCACCTGAACTCCTACAAGAACCAAATGGAATTTCAAGGCTACCCTGACCCAATACGGTGCCAGAATTTCGCCATCACTCTCAAAGGATCGGCGATAGCTTGGTTCAACCGCTTACAACCCGCATCGATCTCGTCCTTCAGGGAGCTGTCCATCCAATTCGTATCACATTTCATTGGAGCTAGGACATACAGAAAACTGTCCTACCACTTGTTAAGCGTCAAGCAAGGGACTAACGAATCCCTTCGGAGCTACGTGCAGCGCTTCAACCAAGAGTGCTTAAAGGTGGAGAGAGTGGACGACAAGTTTGGGCTGACCACTTTTATGTCAGGGCTTGGCTTGCAGTCTAAGGACCTTTTGTTTTCGATAGCTAAAAGCCCTCAGGCCACCATGGCGGAGGTCTTGGCTAAAGCCAAGAAATACATCAACAGAGAAGAGGCCCTCCGCTTAAAAGGGAGTTTGACGTCGAATGAAGGAGACAGGAAAAGAAGGGACCGAAGTCCTAGGAAAGAAGGAAAGTTCGATCGATCCCCAAAATAGGATCATTCGCCTAGAAGAAGGAGGGAGCCCTCCCCAAAGAAGATAGGTAACGTCCGGGACCGCCTAGGGCCACCCCTACAGGACTTGCAGCCGAGGTTCGCACCAGCACGGCTTCCCCCTCTCGTTACCTTTATTTTTCAAGTTCTTCACGAAGTCTAGAACGAGAGATTCGTTTGGTGGCCGCCTCGGATGAAGTCTGACCCCAGCAGACGAGATACAACTAAGTACTGTAAATTCCACAAAGATACAGGTCATGAGACCAACAATTGCATCCAACTCAAAAAAGAAATAGAATACCTGATCCAGAGGGGCCACCTCCGCCAGTACGTGACAAGAGATGGAAGGGCCCAAGACAACCAAGGACGAGAAGCCCGAGCTGCCGTAGCAGCACCTCAGCAGCACCAACAAGCCATCGGCGAAATCTAGTCATCTCCGGAGGTTTCGCCAGGGGTGGTGAAACCAGCTTAGCGCGAAAAGCGTACGCCAGAAGGGCATGATCTGGAGATACCCTCGACGTCTAAGCCATAACGAAGGCCCTCCGCCGAGAAGTTGAAATCACCTTTTCTGACGCGGATCTCAAAGGGTACCACCATCCGCACGATGACCCCCTAGTCATAAAGGCGATTGTCGAAAACAAAACCGTACACCGGGTACTCGTCGACAACGGGAGCTCGACGGACATAATCTTCCTGTCGGCTTTCGAGAAGCTTGGCATAGATAAGTCCGCACTCGAACCCGTGAGGTCCCACCTCATAGGTTTTTTGGGCGAGAAAGTCCTACCAATCGGCTTCATCCAACTTGTCCTGACAGTGGGAGATCAACCTCGACAGGCCACGACCACCGCCTATTTCTTGGTAGTGAACGCGCCCTCTGCCTACAATGTCTTGTTGGGAAGGTCGTCCCTCAACTCCATCAAGGCGGTACCATCTGCGTATCATTTGGTAGTAAAGTTTCCCACCGAAAACGAAGTTGGATCGGTCCAGGGGGACCAATGCCTCGCGAGGGAATGTTACGTGGCCTCGATGAGGCAAAGGGAGGTCGAGTTAGTCCAACTAAAAGACCTAGATATGAGGGACGAGCTGGAGATAAGGCCCACTCCTATGGAACAGTTAGAACCCGTGCGATTAGACGAGAACCCGGATCACATCGTCTTCGTGGGCTCCATGCTGTTTCCCTCGTGGGCTCCATGCTGTTTCAAGGAAAAACTCATCTCGTTCCTAAAAAATAATGTGGGCGCGTTCGCTTAGAGACAGGAAGATATGGAGGGGATAGACCCCGTAGTATTCATGCACCGCCTCAGCGTCGACCCAAAGTGTAAGCCTGTGAGGCAGAAAAGGAGAAGTTTCACCCCGGATCGTCAGAAGGCAATCAACGAAGAGGTAGCGAAGCTGCTACGAGCGAAGGCCGTGAGGGAAGTCGATTACCCAACCTGGCTGGCCAATGTCGTGCTCGTAAAAAAAGTAAATGAAAAATGGCGACTCTGAATCGATTTTAGCGATCTGAATTGGGCATGCCCTAAGGACAGTTTTTGGTTACCCCGAATCGACTTAATTGTCGACGCTGCAGCTGGGCATGAGCTTCTCAGCTTTATGGACGCTTTCTCGGGATATAAACCAGATCAAAATGGACCTAAGCGACCAGGAAAAAACTTCATTCGTCATAGAACATGGCACCTTTTACTACCAAATAATGTCATTCGGACTGAAAAATGCCAGAGCTACTTACCAGAGGCTGGTCAACCGAATGTTCCGAGAAAAGATGGGCTCTACTATGGAAGTTTACATCGACGATATGCTCGTGAAGTCGTCCAAAGCTGAAGCACATATCCAACACCTCGCGGAGGCGTTCGAGATCATGCGTCAGTATCGAATGAAGTTGAACCTCGCAAAGTGCGCTTTCGGGGTATCCGCAAGGAAGTTCCTGGGTTTCATGGTCGATAGCCGAGGCATTGAGGCAAATCTAAAAAAGTAACGGCCATCCTCGAGATGAAAGCACCCACCAGCACACGAGAAATACAACGATTGACCGGGAGAATAGCGACACTCAACAGGTTCGTATCACGTTCCAGTGACAAGTGCCAACTTTTCTTCTGGACTCTGAAGACAGCCTTCCAATGGGATGAGAGGTGCGAAGAAGCTTTCCAAGCCCTCAAGGATTATTTGGCCTCAACACCGGTGCTGGCGAGCGCCCGGGAAGGAGAAGTCCTCACCCTTTATCTTGCCGTGTTCGACTTCGCAGTCAGCGCAGCACTAGTGAGAGACCAAGATCAAATACAGCAATTAGTTTACTTCTGCAGCAAGGCCCTCCGCGAGGCCGAGGAGAGATATCCTAGAATGGAGAAGCTCGTCTTGGCCCTCCTTGTGGCGGCTTGAAGACTAAGACCATACTTCCAGGCGCACACAATCGAAGTTCCAATAGCAGCCGATGAGGCAAGTCTTGCATAAGCCCGGGGCCTCTGGAAGGCTGGTAAAGTGGGCAATGAAACTCAGTGAGTTCGACATCAAGTTCAAACCCAAAGTCGCTATAAAGGGCCAGGTCCTAGCAGGTTTCCTCGTAGAATTCACCTCGCAGTTAGAAGAGAGTAGAGATGACCAGGACTGCATCCTGGATGTGCCGACCTGGAAGCTATATGTAGGCGGAGCGTCAAACGTGCAGGGGAGCGGGGCTGGCCTCATCCTTACCTCGCCAGAAGGGTATGACCTGGAATACGCCTTAATATTCAATTTTCAAGCATCTAACAACGAGGTAAAATACGAAGCTCTCATAGCTGGACTAAATCTGGCCCTATCGATGGAGGCTCAGCAAATAGTGATCCACAGCGACTCGCAGCTGATAGTCAAACAAGTCGAAGAAGAATATGCCGTCAAAGACGAGAAGATGGCACTGTACATGATGAAAGTACGTGGTCTGCTGAAGAGGTTCATATCGGCCGAGCTGGTCCAGATACCCCGGGACGTTAATGCCAGGGCCGATGCTCTAGCCAAACTGGCCACCACCGCCAAACTTGACTCACCCGGACTCGTCCCAGTGGAGGTCCTTGTTGAACCCAGCGTGCGGCTCGACGAGGGACAAGCCATGTCCATCGAGGAAAATACTTCCTGGATGGATCCCATCATATCCTACCTGCAAGACAGAATTCTGCCAGGCGACCCGAAAGAAGCGTCGAAACTGAAAGCTAGAGCGGCAAGATTCACAATAGTTCAAGGTAACCTATATAAGAGAGGTTTTTCTTTTCCATTACTGAAATGTGTGAAAGGAAAAGAAACGGATTACATCCTGAGAGAGATCCATGAGGGCATGTGCGGAAACCATATTGGCGCAAAAACCTTAGCAAGCAAGGCGTTACGACAAGGATATTTCTGGCCGACCATGTCCAAAGATGCCAAAGAAATGGTGAAAAAGTGCCAAGCGTGCCAAATGCATGGCAACCTGCCGTACTGCCCGCCCGAGTTTTTAACTCCAGTGGTCAGTCCCTTGCCTTTCCATCAATGGGGTTTAGACATCCTAGGACCCCTCCCCGTAGGGATAGGACAATGCAGGTTCGTTGTGGTCGCGGTGGACTATTTTACGAAGTGGGTCGAAGCTGAACCCCTAGCCAGGATCACATCGCATAAGGTAAAGAACTTCGTCTGGAAGTCTATTATTTGCCAGTTCGGTATCCCCAGGGCGCTAGTTTCAGATAATGGAAAGCAATTCGATAACCCAACTTTCACCGGCTTCTGTGCCGAGCTGGAGATTAAGAACTACTTCTCGGCCCCAGCTCATCCACAATCCAACGGTCAGGCCGAGGTGACAATATGAACGATCAAGCTAGCTCTCAAAACCAGGTTAGAGGCATCCAAGTCCCAATGGGTGGATCAACTCCCGGCAGTACTATGGGCATACCGGACGACGGTGCGCACTGCCACCGGCGAGACTCCTTTCAGCCTAGCATACGGCACTGAGGCGGTGTACCCGGTCGAAGTAGGCATGCCCTTTGTCAGGATTGACCTCTTCAATCCCGAGCAGAATTAAAGGTCCCTACTGGTCAACCTCGACCTCCTCGATGAGAAAAGAGACGAAGCGCTGCAGTGAATTTTCTCCTACCAAAGGAGCACAACAAGATTTTATAACAAGCGAGTTCGAAGAAGAAGTTTTTAACAAGGCGACTTGGTATTGAAAAAGCTACCCCCAGCTAGAAAAGACCCGACCCATAGTAAGCTCGGGTCCAACTGGGAAGGGCCTTACGTTGTAAAAAGGGTCGTCCGACCAGGAAACTATGAGTTGCAAATAAAGGAAGGGAGAGACCTGCCACACTCGTGGAATGCAGATCACCTGAAGCGTTACTATCAGAAACGCCCTATGAAGCTATTGTAATGACGAACAAAGCAATTGTAAAACCTTGTTAAGGAAAGTCAATGAAAACTTTTGAAGTCCTCACAAAGGGAATGGTCGTTGGAATCCAGGCTCTTCAGCCTAAGAGAGCCCGTATGCTCGGAATCTAGGCTTTTCAGCCTAAGAGAGCCCGTAGGCTAAGAGTCCAGGCTTTTCAGCCTAAGAGAGCCCCTAGGCTCGAAATCCAAGCTCTTCAGCCTAAGAGAGCCCGCAGGCTCGAAATCCAGCCTTTTGAGCATAAGAGAGCTCGTAGGCTCAGAATCCAGGCTCTTCAGCCTAAGAGAGCCTGTAAGCTCGGAATCTAGGCTTTTCAGCCTAAGAAAGCCCGTAGGCTCGGAGTCCAGGCTTTTCAGCCTAAGAGAGCCCGTAGGCTCAGAGTCTATACTTTTCTGCCTAAGAGAGCCCGTAGGCTCGGAATCCAAGCTTTTCAGCCTAAGAGAGCATGTAGGCTCAGAATCCAGGCCTTTCTGCCTAAGAGAGCCCGAAGGCTCAAAATCCAGGCTCTTCAGCCTGAGTGAGCCCGTAGGCTCGAAATTCAGGCTTTTCAGCCTAAGTGAGCTTGCAAGACTCAACATCCAGTCTTTTTCGTTTATGAGAGCCCGGGAGCTCGGTATCAACAAGACTCTACAGCCTAAGTGCTAAAAGAGCTCGTAAGCCCAAGATCAACAAGGCTCTTCGACCCAAATGCTCAGGGTCGTTAAAAGCTTTTTCTAGCCTAAACATTCATATTTCGAAATGGCCCGACTCTCCAACCCGCCTAAAAGAACAACCAGGGTTAGATGTCATGCTTAAGTAAAGACATCATCTCACTGAAGAACCTTACTTGTTAACCCAAGTTTTTTAGTAAAAAGAGCTCTTAAGCGTCAGCATTCTCAGCCTCTACAATCAAGCTCGACGCTGATGCCTCGGGCTTACCCGACTAACAGTAGGGGCTAGGCTCATCCAAAGGCACAGAATTCAGACTGCTCAGCCCCAACCAACGGTCAGCCTAGACAAGCCCTCGCTTGGGGCTGGGGGACGAGGAGATAACGAGGATCTTTAAAAGGGGAAAAAAGAACATTTGCACTCTTGCACTCCTTCGGCCAAACCACGGAAGACAAGATTACTTCCCATTCAAAAGACAAGCGGTTACACCAAAAACAAAAAAGAAAAAAAAGACTTTCTATGACTTTGAGAGTCACAAAAGCACAAAAGAACGTCCGACATGGACATGGAAGCTACAGAAAAACACTCCGCCATCACAACCGGGACATAAAAGTTACAAACAAGCCCTCCACCTTCACAAAGCAACACCCTTCAGCTTACGGTCTCCCTCCAACTTGGCAATCGCCTCCTCCAGTTGTGCGTTCTCCTCGATCAGAGCATCCCTCTTTTTCTCTACCTTTGCCAGTCTCTTCTCTAGGGACTCAACCTCAGCACTCTGAACAGGGGATAGGGAAGTAGGAACTTGCACCCAAGTAGAACCACCGCCTAAATCATAACGGATAAGGTTCTGGGGGTGACGAGAGTAGAGTAAGAAACAGGGAAGCCTTTTCAACCACACTAACATGGAATGCCTCTAGCGGAGTAAGCGTAGGGATACCTACACAAGCAAAATCAACTCAAGTTAAGGACAAAAATAGAACTTATCAACAAAAGCAAGAAAAGAAGATAGGGGTGTTCACCTCTTTCACAGAAGCTTGTCCAGGATTGAGGGACCCAAAGACGCTCGCCTTCATCAGTAGAGGGTACCCACGAATCCTCGAAAACGAAGAAAAAACATTGGGTCCACCCTTCAGGAGATTCAGGGATATCGGTAACCAAAGATGAATGAAAATACCACTTGAAGCTCAAAGAACTAAATAAGGGAGGCCAGTCGAAAGAAAGATCCAGAAAATATAAGAACTCGAAAATAGTAAGGAAGGCCTCAAAGCCTTGCATCCGCCAGAAGATGAAGAAACCAATCAAAACAGCCCAACCCGAAGGAGAAAGGCGAGAAGGACACATACCATGGTGGAAAAGAAGACGAATGATGTCTCGGTGAAAGGGGAGTCGAAGATCACACTCAAAGGCACCCTCGAAAAAGGCGACCTCACCAGTGGTGAACATACTACAAGGCTCATCAGGGGTGGGAGCCCTAACCCCCAGACCCTCAGGAAAATCATATCGGGCCTTAAAACCTTCGACGTATACGGGGGTAAGTGAAGAAGGAAGGAGGAGCATAGAGCGCCAGTCGCCACTCAGGGATTGGCGGGCGCGATGCTTAAAGAGAGAAGAGGAGTCCATTGACATAGAATTTGGAGGCACAGGCAAGCTTCGAACGTATGCTAATAAATAGCGCAATTTGGTGGCTGATGGAGGAATACTACAGATGGGGGCTGCATTAAATGCAGGCATGGGATTTCCGGGATGGTGGCTGAACCACCCCAGGCCTCATTTAATGCAACCAACCTCATAAAAAAAAGATGAGAAATCACCAATAACCATACCCATGTAACCTTAGTGGAAGCCCAAGGGACACCTCCGCTCAAAACAGGCCAAAGCCCCCTCGGAGTAAGAAGGGTAAAGGGATACAAGACCATCTAAAACGCGCCATCACTCGGGAAAAGGAAAACTTCATTGCAAGAAGAAGGACTCATAAGGGCCCACAAGGAAAGAGAAGGTCCATTATCAAAAGAAGTATTTACAAGCATTACAAAAATAACAACGGTAGAACAAAAAGCTAAGGAGGCCAAGCCTCAGGCCTGATCAGAAGGAGCACTATCGTTCGGAGAAGCACCACTTGGGGCACCACCAGCCGGAGGGATGTTGAACCTCGGTCGAAAATGCTTAAAATCTAGGCCAAGAAAAGTTTTAATCACCTGATCGACGAAGTTAAAGAACCCGTCTACAAAGGCCTGGGCCGCCTCCAGCCAGGCCTTCTCGATCGATTTCCAAAGGTCCTCGACCAGTTGGCGCTTAACAACTAAGGAATTTGTTAGGTCAGCAATGACAGCCTACGATTCTTTTAACTGGTCCGTCAGCAAAGATTGTGCAAGAGAGGTGCTCAGCAGCGCCTCAGATTGGACAAAATTGTCTTCCTTTGCACGAGCTAACTCCTCCCTGAAAGATATCTCGGCGGAAGTACTAGCAACTAATTGTTTGAAGATTTGAGTCTGCTGCTCAAGAACTCGCTCCAGCACCCTCTCGGTCTCCAATCCCCAACTCAGCAGCTCATAATTACGTTGGCGAGCCTCAAGAAGCTCGGATGATCTCCTATGGGCATTCTCCCTCAAGATGTGGATCTCTCTCCCAAGAGCGCAGACGTGCATGGCGGATTGGAAACAAAAAAGATTAGACCTGCTGGGGAAGCGAGGCCAAATAATAATAATAATAATGGTAACCCAGATATACCTCAAAAAGCGCATGAAGCGCGTCGCGAGTCTGGACTTGGAAAGGAAGCTCGACAGAACTTCGTAGGTCATCACATGGAATTAACCCCTTCAATGCACGGCTACTCAGGCCCACGTTCCTAAGCAGGCTCCCTTGTGAATCGTGAACGGGAGCAAGGGAAGCTCGAACCGAGTTGGAACCAACCATACCGGCTGGCAAAGAGCCGCGGCGAATGTCCCCCCCCCCCACGGGGTCAGCCACAATGGTGCCCAATATGGCAGCCCCAACACCAGGCGTAGGCAAGGAAGTAGATACCCCCGCCTCAGACGCACACGGGGGAGTGGATGTCCCGGTTCCTGACGCAGGCGGAGGGAGAATTACCCCAGCTCCAGGAATGGACAGAGGAATGGATATCCCAGCTCCAATCGCAGACGGCAGAACAGACACCTCGACATCAGAAGAAGAGGCCCTGTCAGCAAGTAAAGGAGCCTCATCGGGGTTTGCACCTAAGGCACGACCGGAGCTGCTCTCCCCTGACCTGGCCCTCTTCGCCAGGGGTTCCGAGCTCCTGGCCTGTCTTCTCTCGACCACGCGCTCCATGATCCTGTCCCGCTGAGTGACCAAGTACGAAGGAACTATAGAGAGAATTCAAAAATAAGAGGAGTTAACGGACGAGCTAAGAATAGAAAAGTAAGAGCAGGGCTCGGGCTTGGAGACGGAGACGAAACTGGAGACAGCTCGGGGTGCACTAAATCACGAAAAGAAAAAGGAAGAAGGGCTCGGGCTTGGTTGACGCGAACCAGCTCCCTAGTTGACAAAGGCGGGAGCTCATCTGCAATGGCACAAACAAACCTAGTGAACGACAAATGCAAAATGGGAAATCCCACCAACCAACATCGGCACAAACACACCTATGTTCCTATGTTGCCCCCACTCTATAGGAACCCTCGCGGAAGCTAGAAATTGGGCCCCGAATTTCCAACCGACTCCAGAAACAAAGAAGTACCTCCTCCTCCACCCCTTAGGATCCGGAGGAAGGTCCCGAATAGGAATTTTTCCGCCTCTTCATGGAACGAATTGGTAGAACTAAGACACCTCCTCGGGACAAAAAAATTAGAGAAATTTTGGCACGGTGGCCCTAGATTGAGGAAACAGCCTCCCCCATGCCGCCATGAAAGTCAGAAGGACTGCCCAAGCCGACGGTAGGAGCATGGCTGGGCAAAATTCGAAGAAGTGCAAGACTTCACGAACGAACGGACGAAGGGGAAGTCGGAGCCCTAGCAAGAAAGGGACCTCAAAAAGACAAACCCCATCTCGAATCGAACAGTGGAACGGACGCGAGCCGGCGTGACGAACGACCACCCCAGGGGAAAAGTCGAAGCGTACTATGATAGCATGAACCTCTTCTTCTCCAATAACACTGACCTCCCCTTCGGGAAAAAGCCTCGCCATGACCTTGCGCGGAGAGGAAGGATTTGTAGCCATGGCAGCAGCAAAAAGTATAAGAAAGGAGAAAGAAGCGTTTTCCCTCAAGACAACGGAGTAGGAGAGAGATTACAACTACAGGAAAAAACGAGAAACTTTGACTCCTAGGGAAAGCCAATTGTCCACAGGAGGTGGGGCCTATATATAGGCCTGACAAAAACGCCCCCAATATTATTGACAGGCGCATTAAGTGCACGTCCTTCGCATTTAATAAGGAGGACACGTGACAATGTGGGGGAATTGCAGACACCACGACCAAGGAACCACTGACTCCACCAGCGGCGCACATCCTCAAGAAGGTACAGTCATCATACTTGCAGTACACAAAAAAAAAGGGCGAGAAAAGACCAAGATAGCCCTGAAAGATCCCAATACAGTTACACAACAACTAGAAAGGCTCAGCGGCATGGCACGTTACCAAAAATCAGTCCTATTCAAAAAGGGGTGGTTATACAGTTCGGCTGAACATCACAACTCGGTTCAAAAAAATAACCATCCCATCCTAGAAGCAGTTCATTCAAAAAAAAAAAAGAAGAGCAGAAGAGAAAATAACAACGATAACAGATCCTGGGATACGAATACATTGTTTATAAGGAGACATCAATGACAACGCGGGACAACAACAACAAAGCCACCTCAAACAGTCGGCCCTGCACCTGCAGCCTGCCCTACGATCTTCTCAACACCTGACTCTTCCTCAGATACAGTAGCCCCCTTCTCGGAACCGGCTGCCTCAGCGGGATTCAGACCTTCAAGGCGAGGGGCAAAGCAGTCAAAATCCATATCCGGGTAAGCCTCCTCGGCCTGATCCCAGAAGTTCACAAACCCATTCACGAAAGCCACAGCACCCTCCCATGAAGCTATCTCAGCATCCTTGGCATCAAGGTCGGCGCCCTTTGCCTTCAACTCGGCATCCTTAGCCGCCAGCTCGAAATCCTTCTTCTTCAGTTCGTCTTCTTTGGCATCCAGCACAGCCTTCTTCAGTTTGGAGAGATCTTAGAAGCGGGCATCAAGATCATCAAAGAGCCTCTTCATCTCGACCGCCTCGGACGATAATAGCTTCACTTTATTTTCGGCCGCCTCTTTAGCCACGATCACAGCATCCATGGGCGCTCTGACCTTCGCAAGCTCTTGCTCATAATGGAGGCCCGTCATCTTCATGCAGGTGAGGGACTGGAAAAAAAACAAAATGAAATCAGCTGGTGCAGGAAAAAACAGAAATTGCACAAAGAGGCGAAGGGATCAGCAAAATCTCAAAATACCTCAGCTATGGTCTGAAAGGTGTGCTCGATTTTCCTTTAGAATGGAAAGCGCATGACCTCTCGGGAATCCAATATGGGAATCATGTCAGACAGGGCGGTAGCAGCCGCCTCAGGATTGCGAAGAAAACCACTACCTCTCGGTTTGAGTGAGGAGGGGGCGTTTCCCTCCTTGATGCCCCGTGAAGGAACAGGTCAGGGAGGAGCATCCAAAGCTGGCGAAGCCCCCGACGACCCCGCTGAGGGCACCCCGGGGAAACCTCGCTCTTAGGGGGTCAACGGGCAAAAAAGGTGAGGTAGCGGGTAGAACGGGGGAGAGATCCTCTTGGTTCCCTCCTAAAGTGGCAGCCTTCGGACCAGGGAGAGATGATGCATTCGGAGGAGGTCGCACCCCTTCACTAGTTTCCTCTTCTTCCTCGATCCCTCAGAATTCGAGAAAATCGACATTATTAGGCTGGGGTCCATAGGTTCAGGACGAGGGGCAGGCGAAGGTACTTCCTCGACTGAAAGAATGATAAGCGGGCCGAACCCGTACCTAGCAAGGTTCTCTTCAGTCACCAGATCGAAAAAAGATTGATCCCTAAGGCCTTGGCCTTGGAAACTCGTACAACCTCCTCGACGTTCAGAGCAGGGTGAAAGTCTGCAAGGCAAGTCAAATTAGTAAAAGCTCAAAGGTCAAAGACACAACAAAAACTGTCGGCTGAATGGCCTTACTGATATTTCTCAGAATCCTTCAAGATCTGGGGATCCGGGGGACGTCACTAAGATCCCCGTATAACTCCCAAGAATCCCCCCTTACAAAGAAGAATTTGGGTTTCCACCCCTTGTTGGAAGAAGGAAGCCCAGAAATCAATGTCTTCGCCTTCACCCTCTTGGCGAAATAGCAAAAATCCAAGGAAGGAGAAGACTTAAGTTGGAACAGGGAAGTGAATTCTGGTATAGAGAGAGGGGAGTCGTTCCCACTCTCAAACCAGTGGATGAGAAAATCGACCAGGAGGCCCCAGCCATTACGAGAAAGTCTGGCTGAGTAGACGTTGTAAAAGGCAAGAACGTCTCGGATGAAAGGATGAATAGGAAAACAGAAACCGGCCTGAAACGCAGACTCTTAGAAGCATGTCAACCCAGGGATGGAGGAGTTACACCTCTTATGCTCCTCGGGAGGATGCAAAGATATAGACTCAGGAAAACGGTACTCCCTCCTTAAATTCTCCAAGTCCTCCTCGTCGAGGCAGCTAGGAGTATCCTCGGAGCAGTAGAACAGGTCAGAATGATTGCATCGAATTCTCTTTTTGGGAACAGTAAGTGGAATCGGCCTGGGCCCCTTTTTTCTCGACCGAACTCAAAAATCGGGTGGCAAGGCGGAAAGAGGGTTAGCATCTAAAGGAGGCACCGAGGACGAAATCCTTGGGACAGACCCAGAAGCCTCGTCACCTAAAGGGAAAGAACGACCACTACTGGAAGCCGCCGAGGCCTCTTCAATCCCCTCGTTGTTAGATTTCGATTTGAAAGAAACGACAAACTTCCCCATTGAGAGCTTAGACTGCAGGCTAAAAGAGAGCGAAGGCAAGTGTGATATACAGTCCGCTACAAACAGAGGGTCTTGACACCAGGAATTAAAGGAACATATTCGTAGCTCAGAGGAACGATCTACAAATCGAAAAGGAGGGAAAGGGCATCGGGACGATTCTTAAAGGAACTAAACCTCTAGACCAGGAAATGGAGCCCGAAACCCCACCAAGGAGGGTCAAAGGGATCCAGGTCGAACCAACCAAGGAAAAGAAGAGAAGACGTACCTAGTGAAGTGTTATAGACAGAAGAAAACCAAAGTCAGAAATGCTCTACGTCGCCAAGAGACCTGAAACGAGGAGCCTCAACAATCGAAGGAAAGGAAGGAGATGCGAAAGAAACTCTCGGGAGACACGAAATTCAGAAAAGCAAAAAGGTTCACCCCTCTTATACACAACATTTAAGCCATGACAAGACAGACTAAACAAAGCGGGCCGCGGAGGTTCAACTGTTGGCGACACAAGTACATGTCATAGCAGGCTAACTACGACCCAACCCAAGCAGAGCCTAGAATCGATTCGAAAAAGGCGCTTCATAACCCCAGGCCAGAGATGACGTCGTCATCATGACCATGGCCTGGGAGGCAACTGATTAGGATAGAATTTTTAGTTATGGGCCACCCTCAGAAAAGAAGCCCAGTGGGTCCAGAACACCCTGGTTTCCTAGTGTCTGACCGAAGAGGATCAGCCTCATCCAACACATAAGGAAAGCCCAGTCGGATTTAGAGGCCCAACCCAAGTCGAACCCTAGCACTAGAATGTATCCCACCAGGCCACGCGTCCCGAAGGATAAAGGGACCACCTCTGCGATCGAGGACAGACAGACCTGCCTGCTGGAAGTGGTGGTGCGGATCATCGTAGGAACAATAGCCACAATGGCGCCGGCAAACAAAGTCTCCTGGAAGAGTGAGGATGAAAGGTCCCCACCGAGTCAAGAAGAGCGAGGAAGAGTCACTAGAAACGCTAGAACAGGGACTGGTATAAAAAAAATTGTATTGCTTTACTGAAAGAAAAAGAGGAGGAATCCGACGGAGAGTTTCGGGTTAGCTTGAAGGGCAATCCAACTATCTAGCTCACTGTAATTCATCAACCAGACCCTCTTCCCCATTCTCCCGGCAACTATCAGAATTAATATACACCTTCAAGGAGTAAAAGACTCCATTACAGTGGACGTAACCTCAGTCTATTGGCTGGGACGAACCACTTATCTCTTGTGTCTTCTCTAAATTTTGGTTCATTTGCTCATTCCAAGTACTTTACTAAACTCATTAATCCACTCGTCAACCGCCGGGCTTGGGCCGTTAAATCCGAGCCATCATTAACAGTAATATACTATTGAGTCAACACACAGATATATAGTAATTTGGTCGGGGTGACCTATTCCATTCTGAAAAAATGACAAACGTGGCCAGAGGTCTTTATTGATGAATAAAGTAAGAGATAGAAAACTCCGGAAGAGGTGTGCTTTGGGAGAGGTACAATAGTTAGGAGAGAGAAAGTGTGTAGAGAGATAGAGAGGTGCAGTGAAATGTCTCTCTTAATAGAGATAATTTACAATTTATAGGTATGGTGAGGCGGTGACATGAGTATGAGGGTACTAATTCTTCAGAGAGGAAAATTACAAAAGCTAAGTACAATTAAGAGTCTTAATCTTTGGGAGTGTGTATTCCAATAATCTCTCTCCCGCGTGCTCTTATCTTCCTGGGCTCCTGGAATATTGGACTAGGTTGAATTGATGAAACGGCTTGGCCTATCTTTTTAGTGGATCTGGATTTACTTGATCAATTGGGCCTGACCCATTTTAATCTGAACTCGTCAATTAGCTAAACTTAAGTAGTAATTTAGTCTATATATATAAATTATGAGGGATAGAGGTAATGCAGTGATTAGATGTAATTACCAGACTTGAGGAGGAATCTTAAATTAGGATTGAAGAACAGACAAATAAGAATACACCAAGTAATAATTTACATAATTAAAACCAACA
>JAHQCQ010047298.1:0-10356 GCA_023539305.1 Ilex asprella
TCATTATTAGCATGTTGTAAACTTACCTTGTAAACGGGTCCAAATCCACCTTCTCCAAGCTTGTTATTTACTGAAAAGTTATCAGTAGCAATAGATAATGCAGGCAAATCAAATGAGGGTAAATCCAAGTCTTCATCCGGGGCTTCTTCGTTATGAACACTTTCTCTATTTTTTGCTGATTTTCAATAGTACAAGCAAAAGCTTACAAGGAATACCCAGAAAAATAAATTACATAAAGTAAACAAATGGTACTGAATAAATGTATCTGTACGAATTTCTAAGATCAAGGATCATGAGAAGAAATGCATGCAGCACTGGTGACTTCATGCATTTTTTTGTAGGAATGTGGAAGAAAGCCATTCACATCTCTTCTTTGACTGTTTATTCACATGTGGTATTTGGAGCAAAATTCTGTAGAAGAATGGTGAAGCATGGCAGCCCCTTTCTTGGCCCTAGTTAATCCAAAATTTAGCAGTACAATAGAAACGGAAATCCCTATGAACTATAATTTTAAAACTGTTTTGCAGCTACAGTTTATAGCTTGTGGAGGGACAGAAATGACTACAAGGATGCAGCAACGATTACAAGGAGATCACCCATACTGTCCGCAGCAAGCTACTCATTGTCAGGTACAAAAGTTCACCCCAGAATTGGATTATCTTAGTTGGTTGGAAAAATAATAATAAACATGACTTTTCATGTTCTAGGAGTTATTTTTATGTATTTAGTTTTTTGTATTAGTGGGTCATTAATTTGGTATTAGTGGAGGACAAAGTAATTGTGGTATTTTAATTCTCCAAGTAATGAAGGAGTGGTCTTTATTATTTTTATTATTGCATTATGTAGTGGGGTTATTTTGTATGTCATGTGTTATATATGAAAGTCTATATATATCCTATGTAATACATCAATTTGGATATGAGTGAATAAAAAGAGTTCTTCCTATCTTCAATAGTCTCTTTTAAATATTATTTTTTGTGAGTGTGTGATAGTCCTCTAGATTCCAACAAGTTTTTCAATTGATTGATATGTATAGAATAGAGGCTAATCCCGTAGAAGTTGTGTCATCCTCTATTAAGAAAAAGCCACAAGCCTACTATTCTCTCTTGAGAAACACCAAAAGTATAGTCAGAAAAATGATAGTACACATTTTTGGTTGATTTTGAAGGTGAGCAAAGCCTTGAATTTACTGTCCTGAACTATGGGTGGAACAACACGTGCGAGCCCAAATAAAGGAGGAAGCAAAGAGGGTGTATGATATAGGTAGAAGATTCGACTTCCTCCAACTAATGATTTCTGTAATTTATTCAGTGCCCTCAAAAAACTATGATTCCCGGTTCAAAGTAGAATATAGGGATGGTATTAAAATTTAGCAAAGACAATGTGTACCAAAATGTGCCATTTAATAGGAATGAGACATGATGAATCATTGCAATTGTATTTGAATGTTCCTCTTTCATTAGCATTTCAGTCAATTATTTTCAACCATAGCAAGATTTGTACTGCAATCACAAAAGCTCCCCTGTTCAGAACAGAAATCTAAAGCATAGTTTTTCATGTTTTCTTAAAGGGCTATATGAATTAGAAATTCCATAAATTTACTCCATTGCAAGTTTAAGATTTTACCTTCTGTTGTTGTCCTGTCCTTCCAAGTGTAATAGCTCATGATTAGAATCCCAGAAATTACTACAATGGTGGGTACAATAACAGCTGGTATGATCCATTTTGTACCACCTTTTGCTCCTCCAGGATCCGATTTCTCTGTAGTCACATTCTTTGTCTCTTCTGGAAGCAAACAGTCACATTTACGTAGGACAAAATCGACTGATCAAACATAAAATTCTGTAAAAACACATCTAAGAGCAGCAAAAATAGAAGAAAGACAAATACCTAAGCTTGAAGCAGACATTCTTATATACAGATCGTCTCCGCCAGTGGGGAACTGTGTGATATCTATCAGATCACCAAACCATAGTGCGCAACCACTACCAGTTCCTTTGATATCCGAATTTGTATAAGCCATGCAAGAGCAATTCTTTAAGCACTTATCCCTGCATTCACTAAGGTTCATACTTTTGTTCACCCAACTATTAGTAGTATCTGGCAATTTCAAGTTTACAAATTTATTGAAGCCTTCCGTACTTTTGCAGTCCAAAGGCTTATCATGTATGCATCCCTGCGACATGTCAAACAACTTCCATCTGTCCGGTGATTTCGGCTTGAATCCCTTCAAACATTGGCAAACAGGTGTGGCAGCGATGTTGCATATTCCGTTGGCGCTACAAACACCATAATCATCACAAGAGCCTTGCGGCCTCGATAAAGAAGTCTTCCAGATCTTTTCAGCTTCTATCCATATATGGATCTCCGCCGAGGAGGTGGTTTGGTTCAAAACAAGGCTTGAGCTAATAGATTCATTAGTGAACTGACAGGTGAAGTACACCTCCTCCTCATTAGAGATAAAATCGAATTTATACAAGGGAGTGGACTTTAAGTTAGGTACACCACTAAATGTAAGGCCATTCCAGGGGCCACTTCGATAGTGTTTTTTTGACCCCTTCCACATAACTAACTCAGGATATTCATGAAGTTCTATTCCATAAGTTAGGTCTCCAGGTGAAGGGTCTTCGGAATTCTTCCATGAAGATAGCCGTCTGTTCAGACCAACCCTTAAGTCCCATCCAAACTTCATACCTGGTAACATTGTATCTGATGGATAATCAAAGCTCTGCCACACATATACCTCCGAGTTTATATCTTTCTCTTCTCTTAATACAAGATTTCCAGAATCTAACAGCTGTAACACTGGATTTTGAACTTGTCTCGATGAATTTGATGACCAAAAAACACCACCATCGTGACTGACAAGAACAAGATTGCCCGTGTTGTTGACCATGAATGTGCCGGAGAGATCTTTAATTGGTCTTTCTCTGTTGGCCACCCAAACAACAGTCGTAACTTGGATATTCTTGTGCCAAATTCCCAGGTACCGGTTCTTGGAACTGCCTGAACTGAAAAAACCCAGTTCAAATCTTCCATGTTTTGAAACTAAGGTCTTGCCGTCACTAAGAGATAAGGTTGGAGTGATAGTATCAGCTAAAGCAGAGGTTTTCGATAATAAACAACAAAAGCAAACATAAAATGGAACAAACAAAAGACTGCTCATTTTAATGATCTCTAATGTTCTCTACCTTTGATAATCCCTTGCAAGTTGAGAGAAAAAGGCTATATTTGGGTGTAATTTGGCAGGAATGAGTTAGAAAACACACATTGAATGGTTGTAATGGAACTTCCGGGAAGGAAGAAAGACAGACTCATGAAAGTTAAAAGACTTGAAAAAATTGTCTGGGAGACAGAATAATCTGTTAAGACTTTTCAGCGTTACAAGCCAAATTGACTGTGAAATCTAAATTATCTACCCCAACTCTTGTGGTGCTGAGTCCCAACCAGGGGAATCAATTCGTGTGGTGTCATTGTGAGTCGTGTATATTTTTGGATCGTATAATTTTAATTTGCATCATTGTCAACATTGGCCCTAAATGTTATAAAACGTGGTGCGGCTATTGAGCTGCTTAGTTGGAGCTTTTCCCCCAACCCATGGAATTTTTAAAAAAATATACCCAAAAAGAGGGTTATTTTGAAAGTATTTCTCAAACCCAGATAGTTTTAAAAAACGTTAGTTAAAATGACGTTTTTAAATCAAAAGACGTCAGTTGGAGTAACGTTTTTAACGTAAAAACGTCAGACCAACTGATTTTTTTGTGCAATATAAAGTCATATGAGACCACCAACTGACGTTTTTAGAGAAAACGTCTGTGACGGCTTCTAAAAACGTTACTCCTACTGACATGTTTAGTTTAGCAGACCTAGGAAGCATGGGTCTTTTGTGTGTTAAAATTGCTAAATGCCTCAAGTCAAAGTACACCTTCTTCCGCTCACTTTCGTCTTCTGGTTCTGAATTTGTGGACAATATTTGTTATCCTTTCATGAACTACACCACTTAAATGAAATGTCAGAGACCCATGTAAATATCCACACACATGATTTCCTACTAGGCCCTAATATTCCTTGGGATTAGTTATAAATTTAATTGTTCTAGTGCCTCAGATTAATAAACAATGTATAAATAACATTTTTCTCGCTAAACTATAGACTCAATATACCACTGAAGTTAAAGGTTCAAGTTTTGGAGTCTATATTAGTTTATGTGATTCACCATTATACTAACCTAAAATTAAAATTCATATTTTAGAAATTATTAAGCACAATTTTATATATATATGCGATTAAACCAAAAAAAACTAAAGAGTATCCTAAAACGAATTTTTCCTACTTTATTAGTTTTTTTGAGAACATTGCAAATGATTCCAAGAACATATGCTTCGCACCCAAAAAAACCAAACACTAAACAAGTCCAATATTGAGAATACATTTATGTTTAGTTGGGTTACTAAGTATTTCTAATCTTTAGATCAAGTTTACTTTAGATCAAGGTATACTCAAAAAGACCAGTTATAATTGAATGAGATTATTTTTAGACTTATAATTAGACTCAAAAAGACCGGTTATAATTATTACAAGGGTCTCTGACATTTCATTTAATCGGTGTAGTTCATGAAAGGATAACAAATAATGTCCACAAATTCAAAACCAATTGAACACAAAAGTGAGTGGAAGAAGGTATACTTTGACTTGAGGCCTTTAGCAATTTTAACACACAAAAGACCCATCCTTCATTTGTCTGCTCCACCAAAAACGTTAGTCCAATTGACGTTTTTTGGTGGTTTCATATGGTTTTATGTTGCACAAAAAACGTCATACTAAAAACGTTACTCCAACTGACGTATTTTGATCTAAAAACGTTATTCCAACTGACATTTTTAAAATTGTCTGAATTTGAGAAATATTTTTAAAACAATCATCTTTTGGGTATATTTTTAAACAACCCCATGGGTTGGGGTAAAAGCTCGCTTAGTTGGTTCTAAAACTCTTTTTTAGAATTACAAGAGATGTTTATGGATTTGTCAGGTAGGTTGCACATATACACTAATATTTCAAGATGCCTGATTGCCTTCCTCCATTACATGAAATGGGAGAACACTAATTTGTACAGATGACTAACTTTCAAAGACACTGACATAGCAAACTACTACTCATTTAACGTTATTGATCAGTCCATTATGTCGGAACGACTTGCATGGAAATCTTCTAACGAGTCTCCAACAGCGTAACAGTCATCTCATTAGCTGAACAAGATTCATTGTTGCTTGATGAGGGATGAGCTTCATTTTGTACTTCTATCAAGAAACATGGTTGCTTCGGCTGAGGCAATACGCTCTCGCTGCTCAACATTAGAACCACCAATAACATGTTCGGTCGATTCTCTGGAAGTTGTTGCACACACAAGAGTCCCACATGAACGGATCTGAATATCTCAGGATAAATGCACGAGTCCTCGGCTAATGTATCGATCAGTTCACTTGCCCTCTCTTCTGTCCACAATCTCCATGCCTAAAACAAATTAAGCTCATTTTTGGTTCAATATTGTACATTATGAACACATGAAAATACCATAATCTTAAGACTTACACATTCCATAAGATTGTGGTGGTGTCTTGAATGATACCCTCTGTTCTTCTTTTCACTTATTATCTCCAGCAATAGAACACCAAAGTTAACGATGTCAGATTTTACTGAAAACAACCCATAAATAACATATTCTTGTGTCATATAACCACTGCATTGTAGCATCAAAAGTCAAACATGTTAAAGAGATCATACGATTTTAGAGAACAAAAAAAAGTTCATAGACAAGTAGACATACTATGTCCCAACCACTCTATTAGTATTTCCTTCACTTTGATCTCCAAAAATTCTAGCCATCCCAAAATCTGATATTTTCGGATTCAAATCATTATCAAGTAAGACATTACTTGCTTTGAGATCTCTGTGAATAATTCTCAATCTTGAATCTTGATGAAGGTAGAGAAGCCCCGAGCAATTCCACATATGATGTGAAAGCGTTTTGGCCAATTTAAAATTTTTCCTCTTGTTCCATCTGATAATTTTTTCCATATATCAAATTAGTATCTTCTCTCATAAAATTAGATGCATTAAAATTATGAAAACTAGAAATGCACTATTCCAATTGAAATTGTTAGTTTTTGAGATTCAAACCAAAAATATAGGAGTCCAAGATTCTATTGGGCAAGTATTCATAAATCAACATTTTCTCTTCTCCTTGATTGCAACAACCAAGAAGCTTTACGAGATTCCGATGTTGAAGTTTAGCAATTAGTGTTACTTCATTTTTGAACTCCGTCAATCCTTGTCCAAAACTTTTTGAAAGCCTCTTCACAGCAATTTCTTGGCCATCTACTAAAGTACCCTGAAAATTATTAGTTGGAGAAAAAGTGATTCTTGAATAAATAAGTGTTTTTTAACATCCTCAGTCATTAGCATGTTGCAAACAACTTACCTTGTAAACGGGTCCAAAACCATCTCGTCCAATCTTGTTGTTTGTTGAAAAGTTATCAGTAACAATAGATATCGCAGCCAAGTCAAATGAGGGTAAATCCAAGTTTTGATCATTTGGGTCATCTTCGCTATGACCATTTTCAGCTATAGTATAAACAATGGCGCAATACTTGTTATAGGAAACACCAAAAAAATAAAATAAAGAAACAACTGGTACTATATGGATATATGAGCTGTGAAAATATGGATTTCTTTTTCTTAAAAGCTCAAAAATTACGAAATATATAATCAAGAGTAAGGAGTTCTAAGTGTAGTTTGCCCTTTCACTTATTTTCCACCATTGCTAGATTTTTACACTGCAATCATAATAGCTCCCCTGTTCAGAAAACAAAACTGTAAAACAGAGTTCTTCATCTTTTCTTAGACAGTTATAAGACTAAGAAAGAAGTTTCACAAAATAACTTCACTACAAGTTCTGTGGAAATGAGCATCTGAGTAGTTTAAAATTTTACCTTTTGTTTTTGTCTTGCCTTTCCAAATGTGATAGCTGACAAGAAGTATCCCAGAAATTCCTCCAATGGTGGCTACAATTGAAACTGGTATGATCCATTTTGTACCATCTTTTGTTTCTCCAGGATATGATTTCCCTGTAGTCCCATTGTTTGTCCCTTCTAGAAGCAAACAGTTACATTTATGTAGGACAAAATAGACCAATAATTTATAAAATTTAGTAAAAGGCTCTTCAAGCAGCAGCTAAAGCAAAAGAAAAACAAATACCTAAGCTTGAAGCCGGCATTCTCATGTACAAATTGTCTCCACCAATGGCAAATTGTCTGATATCAATCAGATCACCAATCCAAATTGCACAACCACTACCATTTCCTCTAATATCCAAGTTTGTATAAGTCATGCAAGAGCAATTCTTTAAGCACTTGTCCCTATTAAGATTCGTACTTTGGTTCACCCAATAATTAGCAGTATCTGGCACTTTCAAGTCAACAAATTTAAGAAAGCCTTCGGTACTGTGGCAATTCAGTGGCCCGTTGCGTATGCATCCCTGTGACCAGTCCATTGATTTCAATTTTTCCGGTGATTTTGGCTTGAATCCTTGTAGACATTGGCAAACAGGGGAGGCACCGAGGTCACAAATGCCATTGGCACCACATAGATCATAATCGTCACAATAATCTTGTGGCCATGAGAAATATGGCTTCCAAATCTGATCAGATTCAATCCAAACAGGGCGCTCTAGAACAGAGGTGGTTTGGTTCACAACAAGCCTACAAATAACAGATTTATTGTTTATAGAACACCTCCTCTTCATTGTAGCTAATGTTGAACCGAAATAACGGATTAGGCCTTAATCCAGGAGCACCACTGTATCCAATGCCATTCCAGGGGCCACTTCTACTGTACTTTTTTGAGCCCTTCCAGAACTCCTCAATTGATCGAACAAGTCATCAATCCTTGGCAACGGATATCTATTCTTTACTATCACCCTATTCAAACTTTGGTAATTTGTGCATAACTGAAGCGTTTCATCATGCTTCTTGACAAAGAGGACCGGGACTCCCCAAGGTGAAGTGCTCAAACGGATAAACCCAATGGCCAACAATTGATCCAACTGCTTCCTTAGCTCTTTCAACTCTAAAGGCGTCATCCGATAGGGAGCAATAGATATGGGTTCAGTTCTCGGATAGAGATCAATCTTAAACTCAATCTCTCTCCACGGGGGCAATCCTAGTAATTCGTCTGGGAAGACATCCGAAAAATCCGATACTATCAACACCACGTCCGTATGGGATTTGTCCCGTCTTTGCTTTCAAGAATCTACTACCCGTAGTAGAGAATGGATGAGAAGAATTACGATCATTCATGAACGTAAAGACTACCCTTCCCGGTAATTGGAATGAGATCCGCTTGTGAAAACAATCCATCACTGCATGAAAAGAGGACAACAAATTCATCCCAAATATAACGTTATACCCCTTCATGTCTAACACAACCAAGTCTACAATTAACTCATGTTCCCCAATGCGAAGCACACATCCTCTACACACCCTAGTTGTATCCAACCGTTCTCCCGTCGGCATATCAATACTCAAGGCATGTTCAAGTTTCCAAAATTCAAACCCAAATTAAGTACATATTTCGTGCGTATGAATGAATGTGTAGCACCGGGGTCAAAAAAAATTTGGGCCCATGAATTATAAAGAAGAATTATACCTTTCACAACTGCATTGGAGGCATCTTCCTCCTGTTAGGTTAAAGCAAATACCCTTCCTTGATTGGCGCCGCCTGGGGCTTGAGCATGTAATGGTTTTTGTTGTTGTAGTGACCGGTTTGTGGCCACTTGTCCTGTCGCTTGGTTGGCCCTTGGTGGAAGCGATGGGCAGTTGTGTCTGAAGTGCCCTACCCCTCCACATGCGAAACATTGACGGGGGTCAGTGTTTGTTCTAGTCTGAGTAGCCCCCTCTCCTCAAATGGCCTGAGGTCTTTGTCCAACTGCTTGATCGAGGCAACGGTAAGGTGTTGTCCTCTGCACTCTACTACTATTAGCACTGGTCCGGATCGGACCTCCCCTCATGTAGTTTTGTCGTCGTTGAGAGTCATCGATGTCCCTCTCCACTAAGGCAGTTCAGTCAACAATATCCCCATAATCTCGAATCTTGAGAGCCACCAACTTCTATCGAATGACCAGCCTCAAGCCCTACTCAAAGCGCTTGGCCCTGTTGGCCTCAGTGGATATATACTCCATAGCATAACGGGATAGCTCATCAAACCTTCTCTCGTACTCGGCCACAGTCAAGTTGCCTGTTGTACAACAAGAAAAGCGGTCTTCATTCAGTCTCGGACGGATTCCAGAAAGTAATTGTCTTGGAAGACTTGATCAAATTTCTCCCAAGAGAGAGCATCTGTATTCCTTCTTTTTTTCACCGATTCCCACCAATGATCGGCCTCCCCCTCCAATAGATAAATAGCCAATCTGACTCGAAGATCCTCAGCTACCCCCTTACCATCAAAAATCTTCTTTACTCAGTGAATCCATCTATCCGCATCTAAAGGGTTAGAGTTTCCTTAGAAAGTAGGTGGGTGTTGGCATAGAAATTCCCGAAGGACTACCATCCTCCGATTCTCGTTCCCGTTGCCCAGTACTTGGGCTAATGGAGGAGCCCCACCATTGTGGTTGTTGTTCCCATTTTGGTGTTGTACCAAAGCAGTTAACTCCCTCAAGCATTGGTAGATGCCATTCATGGTATCGGGAGGTGGTGGTGGTGGTGCTTGGCCTCCACGTCCACGTCCACGTCCGTGTACATTTCTGTCGTCCATCCTGTACATCTATAATATAAAACAGAGCGGGGCTTCAATAAGCCGATCGAACGATCTCAAATTCATTCATCCAACGGTCAAGAAATTATCATTTTTCCTTAATATTTCTCCCTCAAAAAAGTCAACGATTACGACTGGTTTTGTAACATATCCTACGGTCTCAAATTCATTCATCCAACGGTCAAGAAATTATAATTTTTTTCTTAATATATTCCCCTTTAAAAAGTCAACAATTACGGCTGATCTTGGAACACATTCTACGGTCTCAAATTCATTCATCCAACGGTCAAGAAATTATAATTTTTTTCCTTAATATTTTTCTTCCAACGGGTCAACAATTATTGCTGATCTTGGAATACATAATTTTCTCTGACATAATAATTAAATTGGTCAAATTTGTCATTAATATTATCTATGTAGTGTAACATTTTGAATTTATATAAGACACAATGATATTAAAAAAAACTCATTAATTTAAGATGAAAAAAAATAAGGGCGCTGCTTAACACATTTATATTGAATATAATTAATTTTAATTTTATTTATTTA
>JAHQCQ010047298.1:15356-26441 GCA_023539305.1 Ilex asprella
ATAAATTATATAATTGATTCTTAATGTATAGATGTTATCTTATTAGTTTTTTTTCAAACATACCTTTTTTATGTTAAATGAATTTTTAAGTATCAAATTCGACATAAAAAAATATAAATATATCATATTATTTTTATCTATTATATTTAAAGTGTGTCCACCCTAGATCATTTTTTTTGCTCGGCCACTGCTATTAGGGATTTTCACTCTTTACTTCTCCAAATTAATCGATTGGCTTACGTTGTACTGTAAATTTTTTATCATTTAAAAAAAATATATAATACCGTGCCTTTAGGCACGGGTTATCTCTAGTCAATTCATAATTTAGTTTCATTGATGTACAAGATATCATAAGTATTACTTTAATCTAAAATATATGGTTCATATAAAACTAGACCAACAATTTCTTTCACCCTAATCCTATATCTCTAGTGGTGATCCATAACCTATAGCTCTCATGTAAGACCTAAAGCCTAGGCTCTGATACCAACATTTGTAACGCCCCCAAAACCACCCTGAACGGCATTACATACTAAATCTATTTACATCATGAGAGCACTAAGAAAAATCATCTATAAATAAGACTTCATAAAAATCGTTCATAACATTTACATCATTATCCCAAAAAAATATGTCATCTTTGGCCTTTACATTCCCAAAAAAAAAAATTAACTATTATAGCGCAGCGAAAATTATAAAAAAAATCTAGACTACACAGTGTTTCAAAAGAATATTCTAGTCTAGACCAAAAGTAAATGACATCTCTAGATGTCCCACTCGGGATTCATGTATCTCTCTAGTGAAGCCTTTCCATGGCCCGACCCATTAGCACCTTACTCATCATCTGACACAAAATCTGAAAAATGTTTAACTGTAGGGGATGAGCACGAAGCTCTGTAGAAAAATCCTCCCAAACCGAAACAAGGTTTAGAAAAGTATATAAAATAGTCGGTCTCATTTCACAAATAACATATATAACATTTGAAGTAAAATAGTGACATTTTAAATAGATCTCAAGTTTAGATAGCAACAGTAATTGAAATGGATATAAACACAATATACCATTGGTAATCTATTCTACCATAAACCATTTCCAACAAGTTCTCACGGAATCTCATACTTCCCGAAATTCTTGTCGAAACCATTTCTGGTACAATGCACGATAACCCACACTGTATGTCCGACACAACCCACGTTACTAATCTGTGATCATTAGTGATAGAAAAAGTTCATACCCACACGGCGTACAAAGGCATCTACCCACTCCATGTGGTAGGAAAAGTTCATACCCGCGTGGCATACAAAGCCGTCTACCCACTACATGATACCCGGTTTATAATAATCCATGTTCGTATCGTACAACCACGCAAGAGATAAAATACCAATAAATATCTCACATAACCAACAATACCATAAACCCCCATTTTGTTTCAAGCAAATTCCATAAAATTCACAAATCCATCATGAGACAATTTCAAATAAACAATGAAGAAAAATACAGGAAATCATGCACAATAGCATTTCAATACTCAACACAAAGCACTATAGTTTTCACAACCAAGTTTGAGTGAAGATAGAGAGAGAAATTCATGTTTCTCACAAACTAAGGTTTTTATGGCTCTCCACTCATAACTTTTCTCAAAACATAATAAAGTTTGCAATAATACCAAGAGACAAGGAACCCATAACAGATAGATATGATTAAAAGTCCAAATCCTACATATATAATAACTCTAGCCTCAATGTAAGTGAATGGAAGGAAACCCCTACTTTATATTCTTGAAAGCTAGGTTTTGATCTTGAATCACCCCTTTAAACTCTTACTTTTCTCTTCATTTCTTCCTCTCTTCTATTCATTTCTTCCTCTCTTAGGGTTTCTAAGGTTAGAGGGGCCGAAATGGAGCCAAAGAAGGCGTCATAATGTATTTATAGGGCGAAAATCAGGCTAAGGTCACGACTTTTAAAGTTCAGATTTCTTTCGGTCGTACCAGTACACAGTACCGGTATGGTACAGTACTGGTACGCTATACCGGCACGTCTAACTCTCTGGACCAGAGTGTTCCGGAACACAGTACCGGTACAATTTGCTCAGTTTTGCCTTTTTCCTCCGTTTTTCATTTCCAACCCATCCTAAACCCTTCCAAAGCCAACCCAAACTTACACAACATACATTTGTACCCCAAACATAGTTGATAGAAGTTCTTTTACAAGATATGTCATATATTCACTAGTAAAATCGGCTTTAACTATTATTTTTACAATATTAGTAGTTATAACTCATGGGTTTCTTTTCTACACCATTACATATATCACATTACTACGCCTGTTATGGTTATATTACTTTAACATGTGGGGGTTTACAAAGCCCTCCTACGGGACCACATTGAGGACAAAGTTGGGCTTTGGCTTTTGATGTAGATTTTGTAGTCCCTATGTATATTTACATTTTGGCCTTGTATGATTCTAAATACTAAACTTGTATTTTGATAAAGACATGTATATGAGACTCTTTTGGACGTTGATTCCTCTAAGAATGAATGTATATTGTAGAATAATGATTATGGATGGGGATTTAACATATGCTATGCTTGGGTATTGGCGTTGAACCTTGGAATGGTCACACTAGTGTTATAAGTACATGGTGTTTGTTGGGTTGAGCTCCCCATACAAAGGAGACTCCGTTCGGGATTTCATTGGAAAAAGACCCCCCAAAATTGGAATGTCATACTCTGACTCTTTCGAAACCATGGTGTTTCCTATGGCCCCTATCGTTGTATAAGAGACTTGAACTCTTGCAATTTCGACCCCTTTCCACCGGTTCCTTTTCATGGAGTTTCCAAATCCTCTTTTATCCACTTTCAAGAGTCTTAGACTCTTCAATCAACTCTTGGTTTTTCTGAAACCATAAAAAAATGATTCTAACTTTTAAAAAAAACCTAGAGTCTTTGACTCCACAACAAAATTTCATGAAGTCTTCAACTCCTTTTGACAATTCTAATCGAGCCTCCAACTCCCCTCAGCAAATAAACTTGTGCAAACAACCAACTCGAATTTTGGCACCATGGGAGTTTAGTATTTTCCTTTTAACCCACTAGAATTTTTAACTCCTTACATTTCTCCCAAAAGTCTCGTGCCATTTCAAAATTGCATGACAATTTAAACAAGAAGTCTCTGACTTTCTTTCAAATGTTACAATGCTTTAATTATTGGAATCCCTTGTTGTTTTTGGAGTTTTAAGCTGCTACAAATTAACTAGTACAAATATTAAAATAATTTTTTTTAAAACTTTTTACTAATTTTTGTAATTTTAAATTCCTCAATGATAAAAGATTCTTTAACTCTTAATAAATTTTTGAGTTTCTAACTCACATAAAGTCACTAATCTTACTTGGAATTCACACAAATCAAAGTTGTCAAGTACAACTTCATTCAAATCCAATGGGTCATTCACCCATTTCAAACCAAATCAAATGAGTCATTCACTCATTTAACATCCATTCAAATCCAAAAATCCTTTATGTATTCGAATTACATTCAGCTTGATTACATTTTCTTTTGGATATGTAGGTAGTCCAACATCTACACTAGGCATAGTCTCAATTCTAATTGATTCCAAAATTGAAAAATCTTTTTTTTTTCATGAACTAAGTCAGATTTGATTCCATTTGTTCACTACAACAATTATGGACTTTATGGACTTTAGTAATAAATTTTTTAGTCACCAAGCTATTTTCATCCTTAATGATACTTTTTTAGCAATGACATGTGATGAAAGAGTGTTGTCACTACAAAGTTTAGTATTAGTGACGGTTATTCTAATTTGTTACAATGGGAAATTAGCGACAAGTTTCTAGTGACCACCTAGTGATGACTGAAGAATCATCACTAAAACTCTTTAGTGACAAAATACGCATTTATAGTGATAAAAAATTTGTCACTAAAAACCTTAATTATTGTAGTTTTGATAAGTAGTCAATCCAGCAATTACACTGGGTGTAGTCACACTTCCAAATAAATTCCAATATCCTTTAATTTCCAAAATTCTTCTTTCATGACCTACGTCAGATTTAATTACATTTGTTAGATATATAGGCAATCTAGCATCTACATTGGGCGCAGTCACACTTCCAAATTAATAAATTCCAAAATTCTTCCTTAAAGAATTACAGTTGACTTAATTCCCTTTCGCATACGTAAGTAGTTTAGTTAAACTAGGTGCAGTCACAACTCCCCAAAAAATCCCAAAATATTTCTTGTAAACCAAATGGGTTTTACACCCATATGAAATCAAAATGGTAATTTACCTATTTCGAACATGATGGATTTTTTTATCCATTCAAGATTAATGGGTCATCTACCCATTGATCTTACCCCAAAATTAATTTACCCTATTTGAACTACGAATCGGTTAATTTCGATAACGGTTACGCAGAGCTGCCTAGACAACTAATTGAGGTTCAGCCGCAACAACAAACAAATAAATTTTCTTTCCATTTTCTATTGAGGAAGATTGTGACGTGTGACAATTTCTCATTGATATCCATGGGTATTCCCTTGAAACAAGCTACATTAATAAAACTCGTATAATTATTCATTATATATGTAAAGTTGTGTTCAACAAAAATCTAAATTTTGTTTACCAATGCTAACTTTACCAACTTTTTCTTAGCAACTCATTGTGTGTTATCAAATTAGTGGATCTCATTATGTCCCACTAAATAAACATTTGATGACTGTGACTACGACACATTACTTGGTCCACAAAAGTTGTTTAAAATTTTGGTAAGAAAACTGTTATTGTATAGTTATTCACTTGTAATAACTTTTCTATCATGAAAATGGTAATTTACTATCTCAGTATGAGATTATCTAATATATTTTTCTTTTGGGAATTATAAACTTTAATTCCATGCTTCCTGCTTCAAATCTATACTACTTTCAAATATCAGTATTTTTGAAAAACATATTTTTTCCACTTTTATTCTCAATACTACAAATATGTCATCCTTATCCTTCAGAGTTAATGCCTCACACTAAACCTAATTATCATCCCTAAATGGTTCCCATTACTTCTCAAACGTTATCCTCTCTCTTTCTCTCTCTCCCAATTTCCTTTGTCAAAGTCGGTGTCTCTCCCCTCCGAACTCACAAACAACTGAACAACAAACAGTCATGACCCCTGTCTTCACCTTCCCCTGTCCGTCTCTCTCTCCCCTGCCTAATCACAAAGCTGCCAAGAGCACACCTTCATGGCCCCCTTCACTGTGACCCTCTCAATCTCTCTCTCTCCCCCAATTTTCTTTAATTACAGGTATTCAATTACAAAAATCAATTACCATCAAAATGGCTTTTTGCCATTTTAGATTTCAATTAGGAATCCATAAGACTACACAACTTATAAAAAACCCTCCAAAATCATATTTACCATCTCCTTATCTGTCCAACAAATCCTTCGAACTCCTATTTACCATCGCCCTTCACCCTTTTCGGTCAGACACTGGTTGGTACTGTACTGCATCAGGTAATGAGTTTTTAGTCATTAAGTCAATCGTAGATTTAGATTCCCTGGGTCACCATGGTGTAACCGCGGCCACCGTAGGCGTTCCAGTCATTGCCCATGATCTCTATCTCTCTACAAAATCACCAATCAGGTATGTATCATCTCCTTAAGTGCATGATTTCTGATTCAATTTCATGTCGTGGTTAATTCAAGTGAAAATCTTAAGTATTTTAGCTAATTATTGATTTGGCCAACTTAACTATTATACCCACTTCATCACTAAGCTTAATTTCTCTATTTCAAGGTTCCTGAAGGACTCAGTAAGCATGTGGTCTCATCCAAGAAGGCTCAGGGTAACTGGTAATTGCTTGACAACAATTTTTTTTTGTGTGGTTGTAATTGTAAATTGAATGTTGTAAATAATGACGAAGACTAAGTCAAATAGCCGACCACAAATGATTAGGACACAAGACTTGATCTGATTTGGTAATTGGAAAAGATTTTGGGTAATTCAATCATGGAATCTAAAACAGGGGAATAGATGTACCAGAGAGTCAAATGCCATATGGAAAAGAGGCAAAGGAGGAACAGACTAAAATTGTTCAGGGCAAGTGTTTGAGAGTTCTTGTCTTTGCAGAAGATCGTTATGGTTGTAGCATAGGTGATACATATAGGAAACAAACCAAGAAAAAAAATCATCTTGTAGCTTGTTATTCTTCCAATGAGTTCATTAAATAATTATATTTATATGTGAACGCACAATGTAGTTGTTTGTTTTTTGTATGTTGGCAATAATTTGTTGATCTATTTGCTCTAGTTTGGATTAATTAGAATTCTCTAGGATAAATGATTTTATCTTCTTGTTGCCTTGGTAAACCTGAGTGTGTTAGTTGTTGGATCTTGTTAGTGTGTAGAAATCATAATGCTTAAAAGGGTACACAAGAATTTGCTTGGATAATTAGCCTCATCAATAATTATTTTTCCTAAAAGATAATTGGGTGATAAATGTCTACTGGCAGGTAGGATGGATAAGAATTCTTGTGTATAGTTCTTCGAATGATGCTATTATACCTACGCATTAATTGATTTTTTTCCTTTGTTTCTTGTTACTTGGCTATGCAAGATACATAAGAATTCTAATGAATTGCATTGCCTTTGTCATATGCTTTCTGGAAAAAAAGTTTTTGCGTGTCTCTATTTTATTAGGTGAGAATCTATGTTTATGAGGTTTATGGATTTTGATTGTTGTAGAAGTTGAAGTTGTATTTTTGAATGACTAAATTTGTGATTTCAGCTTTGACTGTGATGCGTTGTCAATCAAGGTATGAATTTGTTTGGTGTCATTGTGATGAATAATAGGTTACTTTGACACCTCATTTGCATATTATATTCAATTATTCTATTAGTGATGTAATTTATAGATTGGGTTTTCTGATTGTGATAGAATGTGGGCTTGATTAAAAACATGTAAGAATGAATAGGATAGCTATAAAACAAATCAGGATAGATCCTGAAATTTAAATAAATTCTATTTTTAAGACCAACAATCGAGTCTTTGAGCCTCTCTAAGTGAGTCTTTTGATCTCTCACATACAAGAATCCATGTTAAAGAAAGGGTTTGCATGGCATTTTAAAGCTTATGACCAATGTCCAAAACTAGAAAAGATAAGCAGTTTTGAGATAATTCTTGTATTCCCTTGTGTTGAATCTCTCTTTTGTTTCTTTTTTTCTTTTAATAAAAGATTAAACACGAATATTGAATTCGATATCACAGTTTTATTTGACACTTGCACCCTTTTGAGTGTGCTTGCTATATAAGTCTTCACCTATTAGTGGTGGCCATGGACCTATGAACTTTTCAAATGTTGGATCTTTTTTGCTTTCATGTACGTTTCAATGTAAAAGAAAGTTTAATATAAGAATGTGATCTTCACAGTGTGCGATGTGTGTGATCTTCATTTAAGCTGTTTACTTGGATAGCCATTTTAGCTTTTAGTATTTATTAGTTTTCGTGTCAATGTAAAGTTACACGATGCTCATAATGCTGTTTCTAAACTCCGTCAATTCATGTCTTTTTGTTTTTTTATCATTCCAGATTTATGTTGTTACGCCTTTGGATCGAAAGAGGATTGGAAAACCAAAGGCAAAGTTTCACGTTGTATTTTCTAGATGGAAACTCCCATTAACTCAAGCACTACAATAGGGGGCAATGTTTTTGTTTACCTAACTAATTTTTATCCAGCTCATCATAAGAGATCCATTTATGCTGAACAGTGTCATCTTCGTGTCTGCATTAAAATCTCAATAAAAACTCATTAGTCTTAATCTCAGTTATTTTGTGTGATTTGTCTTGCAGTTAAACAAGAATTGCCACTAGGCAGTATTACAGAACTTTTCATGAACAAACTACATGAGAAAAAAAATAGTAATATTTTGTGGAGGATAATTTCAATGGATTGTACAACAAAATCTTAGTGTTTTATTATACATCGGAAACCTTGAACATGCAAATTTACGGTGCTGCCATCTATAAGTAATCTTTTTATAGCATCATTTCTAGGGAAATAAATGAATGGATACTTGTCTTATTAGAATGATCGGAAACCACATGGAAATAAAAGAATTGAATATTCCCAATATTTATAAGGTGCGTTTCTTTTTTTGCAATTATTTTTCAAAAAAGTGGAGACTCTGACCTTGTAATCTCTAAACATTAATTTTTTTGTTATCATATATGGCATTTCACTCTATTCCTTTAAATGGAATACCTCATTCTAATAGAGTCCATATACTCTCATTCTAATGGAGGCATACTACTTTTCTCTGAACTCATTATCACTGTCTATTTCTACATAGGGATATGTGAGAAACAAATCAGCTATCTTTCCACTCCAATAACTTGCCTATGATGTGGATCCGATCAAAACAATACAATTCTCGAACCACACTGGCAAGCTGCTTATTTCATTTTACTGTAACAGTGTCTGATATGTAGTGCAAGGTTATCCGTTTAGCATACATAAAAACCTAGACAATATGGTAGCCTTTTGATATTAACTGAGCTCAGGAGGGAGGCAAATTTTGATTGGACAACAACTGTGGCAGTTAGTAGAAGGTCTTGAAGCGAATCATTCATTGTTTTATACTCACTTATTGATAGGTACACTGCAGCAATCTCTACAACCTTCATGCCAAATCTTCTGATCTTCTTTTTCTGCACAGGAAATGTGAGAGTTGAAACCCATACAATCGAAGTTAAGAATAGCAAGACACATGAATGTTGAAGACCTGGAATTTAGAGAAAACTAGCAAACACATGTTATTCCATTTGGTTCTGGAAAAGGGAAAATGTGACTACTCATATATAATTAATGCTTAAAGATCCTTTGTCAAAAGAAAATCACCGAGTGCTGTTATGTTTCTTGATGCTTCTCCAATATGTTGAGAGACACAAATATAAGGATGGAATCGAGAATGATGATTTTGATCCAACTTTAAATATTAATTTCTTTATTAGTTTTATTGGGTTTAGTGGTTCTTAGCTAATTATTTATGAATGTTTGTCACTGAATTTATAGAATTGTGATTCACTGACTTTAATATATATAATTTTTTTATAAATTACAGTTCACGTGCAACGCATGTGTGCTCAACCAGTCTAACAAAAATATCCATCTCCTTTATTTTTCTAATAAAGTTTTGAATGCTTAGATGAAAAAGACTAAAAAAAAAAATTTAATGCTTAGTTCAATATGTTAGGACCAAGTTAAGGTCGAGCAGGAGCACAAAAGTGGCAAACATGTCTTTCTCCGTAGCATACATGTCCATGCCGCCACCATTGTGCCTGCACCTCCATCACGACATCTAATCCATTGCACTATCACCACCAATGGCAGCCCATTCACTGAATCTTTATCATTGTCGCTCATGACCACACACACTTTATAATGCTAAAATTAAATTAAAATCACAACCATAATACATTTCAATTCCAATTTTTTTTTTTGGAAATCTGACGGGACGTGGGCCAACAAGCACATTGACTATGCGTCCAACTAGTCTTTCTCGGTCACCCATGGGCACCAGACCGTGTCAGTTCTTCTTAGACCGACCCTAAGGGCTTGTTTGGTACGGGAGTTTGGATGAATTTGAGAACATGAGTTAAGGTATAAATTTTTTTAAATTCATGTTTGACAATCATAAAATAGAGATAGGATTTGAATCTTGGCTCAGTCATGGTCAGGTCATGAAATCCAAGGGGGGTGAGTTTTATATAGGATTAAAGGGTTTAATATACAAATGACATTTATACCCTTATATATCTTATATACTTCATATATATAAATTGGTTAAGGATAAAATAGTTATTTATATACAAATATATTATCATAATAATCATACATTCTTGTGTATAACAAATATAAGTATGAACAATATTAAAAATTAAATTTCTTGAATCTCATCTTTGAATCAAACCCGAATTTAAACAAAATAATTCAACCCCATTTTAAAAAACATAACAGACATACTCTAAGTGATTCTATTGAATCTCTTGGCAATCTGAATGCCCGGGGATATTATTGCAAGGCTGAAAAATAATCCAGATCTGACTATGGGACCTGCTGACGTCAACGGAAATGATTGACAAGATGGATGACAAGAAATGATCAGCTACACCCTCAAATCTGCATGGGAGGTGGAGCCAGCACCGGATCCCATGAATATTGGATAAAAGCATGGGCCTTGCTTACGCGTACCGGTCAATTGATTTCTGAGGTGCGTCAATTAATGCTCAACGTTGATCACATACAATGTAGGAGAATACTACGGTACATTTAACGGTATTTTCGGTATCATACTAAAAATTTCTTTTTAGAACATTAGTGGTTAGTTTATTAAATTTATGAATTATTTACAATGGACAAGACATTAAAATGATAGACTAAACATAAAAAAATGATAGATAAGACATAAAGAGAGCCATCATTATTGACTTTTTGGACAATATTTATAACTTCAATTGATCAATTACTAAATTTGTGAGAATATTTACAACTTCAGTGGTATATTTACTAAATTTGTAGGAATATTTACAACATCAGTGATATGTTTACAAATTTTGTGAAAATTTTTACAACTTCAATAGATCCAATTTGTTACAACTTAATGGGGATATTTGATCGATCGCGAGGATATTTGATCGATCATGGATTACTTTTATGTCAATATTTACAACGCTAATGGATTTTTTACGATATTTATGGGAATATTTACAACTTCAATGGTTTCTTTACTACATTTATGGGAATTTTTACAACTTTAATGGATTGTTTATTACATTTGTGGAAATCTTTACAACGAAAAGTGAATTCATTACCAGTCAATGATCGATTAAATATGATTTTGATCGATCAAATCTAATTTTTAAAAAATTAAAAAAAAATCCAAATTGACATTAAATTAAAATTCATAAAATTAAATTAAAATTAAAATTCAAAAAATTAAAATTAAATTAAAATACATAAAATTCAAATGAAATTAAAATACATAAAATTCAAATTAAATTAAAATTCATTACATTAACA
>JAHQCQ010031969.1:0-69821 GCA_023539305.1 Ilex asprella
TGAACTGAACCCCAAATCCTGGACAGTTTAGTTAACACTGGATTGAGTTCTGAATTGAACAGGGCTCAATCCTTTTAGTTTAATTTGTATTCTCTCATGGTTATAGTAATGGATGTAATCATGAATTTGTTGCTCTAAGACCTCAATGTTTTCTGGTTTCTCTAGATAAATCGTCTCTGATTTTAATGTACCAAAGAAACTCTCCATCAAAGCATTGTCCCAACAATTCCCTTTTCTACTCATACTTTGCTTAATCTTATTCGCTTTAAGCGTACTCCTAAATTGGCTCATTTGATAATGCCAGCCTTGATCTGAATGAAGCATAAGCTTGTGTTTTCGTGAGTTTGGTAAATGACTTATGGCTTGATCAAGCATATCTTTAACAAGTTGAAATACTGGACGTCTTGAAAGTGTATAGCTCACAATCTCATTGTTATAGCAGTCTAAGATCGGAGATAAATATAACTTCGTATCAGCAACTTTAAATTCGGTTATATCTGTCAGCCAACGCTTATTGGGTCGCTTCGCTTCAAAGTTACGTTTGAGTTTATTTTTGACTATTTTATTGGATGTACCTTTGTAAGCATTGTACTTTTTACGCCGAATCAGTGAAATTAAACCAAAGCCTCTCATCAACCTAGCAATCAATTTATGGTTATGATGAAGACCTTGTTGCTTCAAGGCTAAAGTGATTCGTCTATAACCATATCTACCTTTATGCTCATCATAAATTTGGCAAATCCGTTGCTTGAGTTCTGCATATTTATCTACGGCATTTAGCTTGGCTTTATGATAGTAGAAACTACTCCTCGATAACTCAGCAATATCTAAAAGCAATGGCAAAGCAAACTCAGTACTCATCTGATCAATCAACCTTGCTTGTTGTCCTTTTTGGGTGGATTCAGCAAGGCGTCGAGCTTTTTTAAGTAGGCATTCTCAGCACGTAAGTAGAGTAGTTCACGCTGAAGCTCAGCAGTTGTTTTTTCATGATCTGGTTTATCAACAATATATTTATGTTTATTTTTAGACATGGATACTCTTCCTTTAGACTTTGGTTCTAGTCCAAGCATACCATCGGTTTGATAGATTTTACGCCATACACTGATCAAACTCGGGGAAGAAATACCAAAACGAAGAGCAGTATTAGATAAACTTAATCGCTCATTCTGCATAGTTTTTAATACGTAATATTTAAATTCAGCTGTATAAATTGTCTTATTCTGTTTTGGCTTTATTGCATCAATTCCACCTAAATCGAATTGAGCCAACCATTTAGAGACATCCTTATCACTAATCGAAAAATGCTTGGCTGTTGATAAGCTAGAATGACCTTGAGCATAATAAGCAATGACTGCTTGTTTAAACTTTAAATCGTATTTCATAAAAATACCCTATAAGTTGTGTCCAACTTATAGGGTTCAGTTCATTTATGGCGGTTTTTCTTTAATATAAAGAGAATGAATTTAGATATATTAAGAGTTAGTAATTTTCAATTATTTTGAGAAAAACCAACTGTAATTACTTTAAAAGGTATTAACTATTTTATAAAAAATGGTTCAGGAAAAACTCTACATTACAAACCATTTCTAAATTTTTAGTTTTTAATCTAAACTTAAAATTAATTTTTTACAAAAAAGTATGTAAAAAATCAATAGATATTCAATCCATACTGCACTCTTATCCCAATTAATCTTTATATTGAGATCTTCTTACAATTAAAAGCGATTCATTTGGAATTTCAACTTTAACTTTAATTTTTACTTCACTTCCCATTTGATCTTCAGCTTCAGTAATATATTGAATTAAAGCATTTTTACCAACTCCTCTTAAGAGTACTTCAGCCCCTTTAACCTCAATATATTCACCCTTTTTTTGCCCAATTTGTGATTTAGGGAAAAAGTCTTCAAATCCAGCTTTAATAAAAATCAAACTATTTTTCTCATCCTCTCGCACAGATCCTAATATCTTATTTATGAAAACATTATTTTCTCTTTCTGCATAAAAAACATACACCACACTTGGGGTAAATAGTATATATAGTAATATCATCGAGAGCTTTATATTTTTTTCTTTACTTTCTACTTCGGTTAATTTTTCATTATTTACTCTTAATTTTTTTATAAACTCATCAATACATACTTTCAATAAAATACTTAGAAACACCATTATTAATAAATTTATGGATTTCCCACTGTAAAATAAAAAACTAAAAAAAAGACCAAAAATACAAAACAAAAGTTTGATAAAACCCTTACCTATTTGGTTAAAAATATTTTTAAAGTCTATTTTTAGAAAAATCAGATCAATTAAGCCTTTAGATAGATTTATTCTTAATGAACACAAAAAATTAAAAAAATATTTTATTACTTTTAGAAAAAATATAAAAACACTTCCAAGTGCATAATTTGAACCCAAAAAAATTAGATAGATAAATAGAAACTTTATTGTGATTAAGAAGAATAAAAGGCCATCCCCTAATGATAAATCTGTAGGAAAGTATTCAATATGCATAAAATACAAAAGAATAAAACATATACCAATACCGATGATAAATTTGGCAATGAATCCGCTATTATCAACAAGCATTTTAATTTTTTGAATTAAAAAAAGAGTAAATTTCACTGATCACCCATTTTATGATTTTTCATTTCAAATCAATTTTTATTAAACAAATCATTCATGTTAAGATTATGGCAAATCTATTCACTACACCACAATATTAATTAAATTTAGATCATGATTCCTAGAAGCCTGTGGTATCAGTTACATGATACTCAAAAAAAAATTAATCAACATGAAATACTTGAAATAACTAATCCATTAGTTATTGTAGGTGAGGCAGGAATGGGAAAATCTAGCCTTTTAGAATGGCTAGGAAATTTAGAAAATTATGCTTACTGTACTGCTGGTCAACTACTAAATCGAGCAAATCCAAGTCTTCTTCTCGGCAGCAATAATGTATTAGTTATTGATGCACTTGATGAAGTAAGTTCTAAAAATGATGGGGACAGTGTAGATAGAGTATTACAGAAACTTGAGGTTTTAGGATATCCAAAATTTATTCTAGCCTGTCGTGTAGCAGATTGGAGAAGTGCAACTGGTTTAAGAACCATACAAGAACAATACTCGGAAATCCCCTTAGAACTTCATTTAGAGCCTTTTACTCAAAAGGATATGATTGAATTCCTAGAATTTAATTTTAGTAAAGAAAGAGCGAAGGAAATTATTGATCATTTTATAGATCGAGGACTCAATGAATTATTAGGTAATCCTCAGACACTTAGCTTCATTGCGGCTGTTGCAAAAAAAGGAAAACTACCTGAATCTATTACTCAATTATTTGAACAAGCTATTGAGTTATTAATAATAGAACATTCAGAATTTAAAGCCGAAGGACAACTACCAAGTGCAATTGCACTTGATGCTGCAGGAGCAGTATTTGCAAGTCTAATTTTAACTGGTAATGAAGCAATTTCTCGAAAAACAATTGCAAATATAATTGATGGTGAATTACCTATAAGCGAGATTAAATTACTCCCTGATACTGAGAAAATTGAATTTATACTAGGCTCTCGTCTTTTTCGATCTAATGGAATAGAGCGTTTCAGCTACCTTCACCGCCGAATTGGAGAGTTCTTAGGTGCGAAATGGTTATTAAAACAAGCAAATACTGATCGAAAGCGTAAGCGTCTTTTATCCTTATTTCATAGTTATGAGTTTGTACCCACTAACTTACGTGGTTTACATTCATGGTTAATGGATGATCCTGCTCTAGCTTCAGCTATAATTAAAAAAGATCCTATTGGTATTCTTGAGTATGGCGATGTAGATAGCTTAACAACGGATCAAGCCAAAATTTTACTAGACAGTATTTATCTTTTAGCTGAAAACAACCCTCGATTTTATAATTTTCACAATAAAGACACCTACTACATTCGAGCATTTGCAACACCAACATTATTATCACTAATCCAAAAGATTCTAAGTCAACCTGATATACCCTTTAGCTTTAGAGTTTTTTTAGTTGATGTTATTAAAGGAAATCAACTGCCAAAAGATTTTATTGAAATACTTAAACGACTTGTTAATGATTCCAATATAGAATTTGCAATTCGTAAATCTGCTGGTGAAGCTTTGGCTATTCAGGAGCAAGTTATCGATTGGCATAACATTTATCTTCATCTTTCTAAGTTAGGAGACGAATCATCTATCAGACTGGCAATAGAACTATTAGAAGACACTGGTTACGATAAAGCTAATGATGAGTTAATAGCTAGTCTAGCAATATCCCACTTGGAAATGAGTGATCATATCGTTGGACCATTATGGTTCTTACAAGAAAATTTACCTAAAGAGCAAATTGGAAATGTCCTAAACTTTTTTGTTTCTCGAATCGAAATGATGGATATCTCTAGTGATTCAGAAATTAAGAATGAAGCTAAAAATTTTGCATGTCACTTAATTTTACGTTTTTTAGAAAATTATGATATTTCAGCAGAAAAACTTTTGAATTGGCTTGAGCCGTTCCACAATACCTTTGGATATCATGATGAATATATTAATAAACTTGCAGAGTACTTTAGGAAAAATCACGATTTAAGACACGCTATTCAATATCTTGTTCTACTCAAACAACCAAGTAAAAAAAATATATGGCAAAAGAATTACTTACTACACTATTGCTCAAAAGGTCTATCAGTCACATCAGAAGATATCATCGTATTACTGAAGAGGTTATATACAGAGAATAAAAATGATCTTAGATGGAAGGAATTTGTTCAATTAGCACACCACGATGGTAAAATTGGACAAGATGTGCGAGAAGCAGGTTTTCCATTCACTATTAATGATCCAGATAATAAGAATTGGCTTAACCAAGTTGCGATCAGACGGCAAGCAGATTGGGAGATTAATGATCTTAAACGGAAAAAACAAATAGAAGAAAAAAAATCAGTATCACGGTCAGAACAAAGATCATTCTATCTTCAAAACATTGAACGATTGCGCCATGGTGAGTATGGAGTGATACTCAAACCTGCAAAAGTATACCTACAACTTTTTTCAGATATCAGTAAAGAAACTCCACCCCATCAGCGTATTTCTGATTGGATAGGAGTTGATATATCAGAAGTATGTATGGAAGGTTTCGAAGCTTTTCTAATGCAAACTCCACCAAAAGTTACTGCACAAGATATTGTAAATATTTTACCTCAAGGAAAGTTTTATGAGGCTAGCCATATTTTAATTGTTGCTATAGCAGAACGTATTAGAAAAGAAAAAGGCTTAGCCGATCTTCCCAATGAAAGATTATTGGCTGGATATTACTCACTACTACATATTCGTCATGATACACACGCAGGTATACCAAGTATTTTTGAAATTATTGAAAATGAAATTAAACATAGAGAAATTTTTGTAGAAGGATTAAAAACTTTTTATGAACCTCAGTTTTCAGCTAGATCCGAGCATATAGATGGTTTATCCCGTTTAATGAGGATGAGCGAGAACAATGCTATTGCAACTGATCTAGCCAAACAGTGGCTAAAAAACTATCCAGATATGCCTGTAAACATAGAAACTGAACTTTTAGATTGCTTAATTCAAACAAGGCAATTTAATGCTATACGTGAACTAACTCGAACTCAGAAAATAATAACAAATGACGAACAACAACTAAATTGGATAGCAATCAACCTTATCGTTGATTTCGACAAAACAGTAAAAAGATTGGAATCCCAGCCTATTGATCCAAACTTAATATGGAAACTTAGAGATCGTCTTGATGGGAGGTATAGAGAGAATAAATCTCACGCTATATTAGATATAGATCTATTTTTTTGGATTATTTCAACTTTTAGAAAACTCTATCCTAATGTAGGTCACCCTAATGGTGTTTCAGGTGGAGATAGAAATGCATGGGATGCTTCTGAATTTATTATCTGCATTATTCAACAATTAGCCAAAAACCATAGTGATCAAGCCTGTGATACACTTCAAAAACTTAAAGATTCATCTACCGATGACTACACAGATTTAATCAAAACAATGCTATTTGAACAAAAGCAAATGCGAGCTGAAAGCTTCTACTCTGTTCCTACTATTCAATCAATTAAAGCAATTACGGATGATCAACATCCTCAAACAATTATTGATTTACAAACATTTGTATTAGATGAATTGAATATTGTTCAGGCAAAAATCAAGAGTGACGATGCTGAATCTTGGCGTGGTTTTTTAAATGATCAAGGTAAGCCTTTTGATGAGGAACGATGTCGTGACCATTTAATTGGTTTGCTTCGTCAAGGTGATAATACAATCACATATGAACCTGAAGCACATGTAGCAGAAGATAAAGAAGTTGATATCACTTGCTCTGTAGGTAAACTCCGTCTACCAATTGAAATAAAAGGTCAGTGGCATCGTGACCTTTGGACTGGAGCTGACCAACAACTTGATAAATTATATACCACTGATTGGAGAGCCGAAGGTAGGGGTATTTATTTAGTGCTTTGGTTTGGTAAGAGATCTGATAATAAAAAGCTAAAAACGTTAGGTCGAGGAAAACCAGTTCCTAATACTCCTATAGAATTACAAGAAATGTTGATTGCAAATAATCGATCAGCTCAGGAAGGGAATGTTAAAATTGTTGTAATGGAAATCAAAACAATGTAGAACAAATAATATTTCACATACACTTAAATTTATTAAATTTCTCATTTTTATAACACCCTAAAAAAGATCGTAAATTTATCTAAGGAAACTCAGGCTTATATTACTTTTCCATATCAGCCTTTCTATTGAAAAAATATCTCTATAAGCCCCAAATAACACTACCCCAACCCACCCAAAAAACACCCCACTAATCGTTCTCGATCATCCACACTGTTTTCACCCTGAAGCTGAACCATTGCCCCATCAATCACAAACAAGAACATATGTGCATCTTGTTTTGAGGCATTTGTATTGCTGGTTAAAAGCAGTTTATAAATTTCATCAATCAGCCAGTTTCTATAATCAACCACGATTTGATAAGCATTGGGATAGCGCTTTTCAATCTCAAAAATAGCCTTAAACGGTAGATGATAAAACCCTTCCAGATTGGCATGTAAAAAGAAAATATGCTTAAGCTTTTCATAAACAGTAAAGTCTTTCTGTTTATAAATCATCGTAAATACTTCTTCTTTCAGTGCATCTTTCTGAAAGGTTAAACTCATTTCAATCAAACGCTCTTTAGAATAAAAGTATTTATAAAACGAGGCTTTGGGAATTCTGGCAGACTCAATAATACGGTTTACCCCAACATGATGAAAACCGTATAGGTTAAAGAGTCTTCGAGATGTATCGAGTACCCTTAAAGCTCGAAATGAAATATCTAAATTTGACATATATCTTCCCTATAAATATTTTTTGTTTTAATGAGATAAAAACCACACTCGATCTTGTTATAAGCAAAGAAGCATCAAAGGCTTCAAAAGGTAAGCAGCGTGTATCTCAAGTTTTATTGTTGATATTTTTTGAGGTATAACCAGCCAATGCCTAAAAGCCCAAAGGCTGTTAAACCGTGCTAAACACTAATCTGAAGGTATACGAATAAAATACATGGCCAACTCCTGAACAATTCAAAATTCTGCCAATGTATAAAAATTATGGTGGCAGAACGAAAGAGGGTTGACAGACTGAACCTAAGAATCAGCACGCCCGAAGGCGTCCCCCTCCCGTCCTACCGCAACAAAAAGAGGGACGAACGAGTCTACATTAAAAAAACAAGTTTTTTCAATGCACTTAGGCAACGGTCTGTCAAAACCGACTGGCAATGTAGGCCAGCCAGCAAAGAATAATCGGAGATTTTTCGGGTGTCAATGTCGGATTTTGTGCAAAACATTAAAATTATTATTATTTTTCAATCAATTAAATAATTGATTATGATTATATTAAACCAGCGTATTTGATCAATTCAACCGATCAACACGCCTTATTATTTTTAGCTCTGGCATAAGGCGTAAACCCATAAGCAAACTGGCTTTAAGCAACTTCAGTCTGCCCAACATGATGATAAGAACGATTAAAATAAACCAAGCTTTGATCATGTTCACTTTGTTGAATAGCCACGATACGACAAATAAAAATCGTATGTGTTCCAACTTCTTGAATTTGCTCAATCTCACAATCAAAATTCACCAAAGCATCATCTAAAACCGGTGCACCAGTTTCTAATTCCGTCCAAACGCCATGTTTAAATCGTTCTTCTGGGCTTAATTTAGACGAAAACGCTTTAGAAATATGCTGATGATGTGCACTTAAAACATTTACAGTTAAAATTTTATTTTCAACAAAATGCACATGAGAACTCGCCGCTTTATTCATACAGACCAATAAAGTCGGAGGTGAATCCGTCACACTACATACGGCAGACGCAGTAAATCCGTAACGACCAGACAAACCTGTCGTGGTAATGACACTGACTGCACTGGTCAACAAAGACATTGCATTTCTAAAGTCTGTTGCTTCAATCATTTCATTGTTCCTAAATTGAACCGTACTTTTTTAGATTTAGCATTACCCTGCTATTCCGTCATGTAGGCACTGCATCTGGATGAGTTTCTCAGTAGAACTGATGTTCTCTAAATTGTGATCAGGGTTTCCCGTTGGATCTTGGATATCCATTCACCCAAACAGGTCACCCTTTTTACACCACAATATCATTGAATACTAGCGGCTAAGTTCTTTACGAACGATTTCTGCGCCAGCACTTAAGGCATTAAGTTTACCTCTTGCAACTTCACGAGATAAAGGAGCCATACCACAGTTGGTCGATGGATAAAGCTTATCTGCATCTACAAACTGAAGTGCTTTTCGTAATGTGTTGGCAACTTCTTCTGCTGTCTCAACGGTATTGGTTGCCACATCAATAGCACCAACCATTACTTTCTTACCACGGATCAATTCAATCAGATCCATTGGCACACGAGAGTTCTGGCATTCTAAAGACACGATATCAATTTTAGATTGTTGAAGTTTAGGGAATGCTTCTTCATATTGGCGCCATTCTGAACCTAAGGTCTTTTTCCAATCTGTATTGGCTTTGATACCATAGCCATAGCAAATATGCACCGCAGTTTCACACTTAAGCCCTTCAAGCGCTCTTTCTAAAGTCGCAACACCCCAGTCGTTGACTTCATCAAAAAACACATTAAATGCAGGTTCATCAAATTGAATAATATCCACACCCGCAGCTTCTAACTCTTTGGCTTCTTCATTGAGGATTTTGGCAAATTCCCAAGCAAGTTTTTCACGACTTTTGTAATGCGCATCATACAGCGTATCAATCATCGTCATTGGACCAGGCAACGCCCATTTAATCGGCTGATTGGTTTGTTGACGTAAAAACTTGGCATCATCAACAAAAACAGGCTTTTGACGAGACACCGCACCGACAACAGTTGGTACGCTTGCATCATAGCGATTACGAATGCGTACAGTCTCACGTTTCTCAAAATCAACACCATTCAGATGTTCAATAAACGTGGTGACAAAGTGTTGGCGGGTTTGTTCGCCATCACTGACAATATCGATCCCTGCGTGTTGTTGCTCTTGCAATGACAAGCGTAAAGCATCTTGTTTGCCTTCAATTAATTGCTCATCTTGTAATTTCCAAGGTGACCAAAGTTTTTCAGGCTCGGCAAGCCAAGAAGGTTTTGGTAGGCTGCCAGCAGTTGAAGTCGGTAATAATATTTTCATAATCAATAATCTTGTCTATCTAGGTAAATTAAGCAACGTAATTTGCAGACCACTGCTCAAGGATATGTTTGTATGGCTTGATGAACTGCTCTTCAGTAAATTTCCCTTGCTTAATCGCCAACTGACCACGCTCTTCTCGATCATACACAATACGAGTAAGTGAATAATCCTGATGCTTTAAACTTGGTTGGTAAGATTTACCTGCCACAGAATTCGCATTGTAAATCTCAGGTCGGTAAATCTTTTGGAAAGTTTCCATGGTGCTGATGGTACCGATCAACTCAAGGTTAGTGTAATCACTCAACAAATCACCACGGAAGTAAAATGCCAAAGGCGCAACACTATTAGGCGGCATAAAATAACGAACCTGCAAACCCATTTTTCCGAAGTATTCATCTGTTAATGAATATTCATCTTGCAGATATTCAACACCCAATACTGGATGTACATTTGCAGTACGGTGATACACCTTGCTACTTGAAACACTAAGACAAATCACAGGTGACTTTTTAAAGTTTTCTTTATACGCATTTGAATTTACAAATGCGTTGAAAATCTTCCCATGAAGCTCACCATAATTTTCTGGCAGGCTAAATTGATCTTTATTTTTATTATGTTCTAACAGCAATACGCTAAAATCATAATCACGCACATAAGAAGAAAAATTGTTGCCCACAATACCTTCAATACGTTGATTATTTTTGTGATCAACAATATTGGTTTTCAATATTTCAATCGTAGGGAAAGTCTCACCGTTGCCTTCGATATCAATATCAACTGAAATGATTTCGAGCTCAACAGAATAACGATCTGCTTCTGGATTATCCCAATGCGCTAAGGCATTAAAACGATTGTCAATCATCGTTAGGGTATTGCGCAAATTGTCATGGCGACTCTCACCTCTTGCTAAATTGGCAAAGTTGGTTGTGATACGCGTATTATTAGAGGGATGATAGTTTTCGTCGAAACTAATGCTCTTAATCGTAAATGTAAAATCTTTACTCATGATGATCTGATACCCTAATTTCTGAAATAAACCTGAATTTTTTTCATGCTCTTTCTGAACCATCCAATTTCTTTTTGGATCTATCCAGTCAATAGTATTTCCCGTATTTTCTGACTTGTACTTGGTCGCTCAATTCAGAATCAACGATAATCTTGTCTATCGTGAAGCGCTTGGTGTAATTTATACCGCAATCCGTACATGAATAAAAATGATATAATTTCACAAAAAAGTGAACCAAATTCATGTTTAGAGGTGAGCAACATGAATAAATGGATTGTGAGGCAGAGATTTTTTAAAAGCCATCCATAATTTTCTTAATGTTTGAGACGATATTTCTTTCATACATGAAAAATGATCATGCGGAGTGAGTCATATGGGTCTTGAAAGTTCCTTCTCCCTGCGGGAGAAGGCTAGGATGAGGGGCTTTTATGTTGATTTATAGTTGAAAAAAGGACTTATGAAAGCAGCCCAATATAATGAGCTTCTTCACTTTAACCGTATGTAAAATGAAGAAGTTTTAACACATAAATTGTATGATGCCTTCTCTAAAAATCATAAATCGCTGTAAAGTTTAGGCGGTTATCAATACCTTTCTGATCTGCAAAGGTTTTACGTTCACCATACATATATTCCACCCCCAAATTAATAGGTTTAATTGGATTATAAAATAAATTGATCCAACCTTCTTTTAACGCTTTATTTTGAGTTAAATCATTACGCACTAAATTAGCAAAACTACTATTATCATTGGCTCGCATATACCCCAGCCCTAAAGTAGAACGTATTTTAGGAGTAATGTGCTTAGTTAATCCCAAACTGAGTGTATCAAATTCATTTGGTTTCATATTGCCATGGGTATCAAACACATAGGCATAATTTGACCAAAGAATATTCTTGGTATCACCTTTGATGTGGTTATAATCAAACCGAATCAGCGTATTCTCTGCCAATTGATATTTTCCACCCAGTGCCACGCCCCATGCCAAGAAATCGTCATTATTTTCATGACCTGTGGCTTTTTGGGTTAAAAAGGTCCGCCCTGAAAAGGCAGAGCCATTATCAAATTTATAGTTCAAACGAGCTACTGCTGAAGGCAGTTTTAACTTCGCCTGAGCATCGGTGGTAAATTGTTGATTTCCCGGAGTTGTTACAGTTTCAGCTTTAGGATCTTCTAAACTAAATGCAAGATTCATATTTTTATTCACGGGGTAACTGTATTTTACTTGCGGAATCCGCGTTAAAGATCCACCCACAGATAAAGCGGCATCCACAGTTTCAGGAAAATACTCAACGGCATTGAAGTTTGACCAAGTTTGGCCAATTAACCAGCGATCATAAGTTAAATATGCTTGACGAATACGGAAAGCATCTCGGCCTGCTCCTCCAAAAAAATCCAATTCGATTTTACCACCAACATGATGATCACCAATTTTTGGCGTCTTAAAATTAAGACCTAATCGCGTAGCATTTAAAGTACTTTGAAATTTATTCGAATTATTTACTTCATTTACACTCCCTTCTAAAGGCACACTATTAATATAGTTATACATGGTACTTGGTCCTTTGAACTGATAAATCGCATCCGCACGGACATTTCCATACAATTCAAACTCAGCCCCTGCTTTTGTCATCAATTGCCTCTGATCAGCTTTAACAACTGATTTTTCTGATATATTTTCTTTTAGTTTTGGAAGTTCGGCAGAAATTTTTTCACTGGTCTGTTTTTGCTGTTGCATGAGCGCTTGTAATTCCTGCACTTGTTGTTGCAGATGCTTAACTTGTTGCTCTAAAGTCATTTCTGCATAGCTTGGAATTGCCATCATTAAAATCGATAAAGTGAGTGAAACCTTCACTAAAATATTTGCATCCATTTTCATTTTTAAACTCCATTTAAAATAAAAACTTTCAATATTCTTGTTTTGAAATCATCTTTTCTAATCAGTATTTCTATTCATAAGTATTCACAAACCTACTTATCCTAAGAATATTTTTATTAACATTTAAACCTAACGCTTTTTATGCTTTTGTGTTTTGTTGCAATAAATCACGAAGTTTAAATTTTTGAATTTTGCCCGAAGGTGTCATTGGTATGTCATCCCACACTTCCAAACGCTCTGGCAAATATTGGTTGGCTAGATTATGTTTTTTCAAGAAATCAACTAGGTCCTTTAGCTCAATTTGAGCAGCACCTTCTTTTAACTTCACAATTGCACAGGCTTTTTCGCCCATTCTTTCATCTGGATAAGGGACTAAGGCGACCATAGCAATATCGGGATGTAAATAGATCAATGATTCAATTTCGGCAACAGGAATTTTTTCACCACCTCGAATAATCACATCTTTTTTACGACCAGCAATTCGGATATAGCCTTGTTCATCCAGATATGCGATATCACCTGTATCGAACCAATCATTTTCATCGGTTTCATTTAAATGTGGCCGTTTTAGATACCCACCAAAATTCGAACAACTACGAATCATAAGCGTACCTGATTGATGTGGTGGTAATACCTCGCCCTGATCATCCACAATCTTAACCTCCACACCAGGAAGTGGAATTCCATCCGTATTGAATGAACGTTCGTCATCATCTTCGGGGCAAGTCGTTGTTACAGCTCCACACTCAGTCATTCCCCAAGCTGAAATTACTTTAACACCCATATTTTTACGTGCTTTTTGCACCAACGTGCTTGGAATAGGCGCACCCGCGCATAGAAATATCTTCAGACTGTCTAAAGATTGCTGAGTGTCTAATACGGCTTCAGATAAATCATTTAAAAATGGCGTAGAAGCCATGGTAAATGTAACTTCATGCTTATGAATCAAATCAATTGCAGTGTTTACATCCCAAACATCCTGTAATACGACTTTTGCTTTTATGAGTAGAGGCATAATCAAACCATACATAAAGCCCGTTTGATGTGCCATTGGAGACCCCATTAAAATCACATCGTCTTTGTTGAGATGCAACCGTTTAGCATACTCTATAATGATGAAAAATAAGGTATTCTCGGTATGCATTACGCCTTTAGGTTCTCCTGTAGTACCAGACGTAAATATAAGTTGAGCAATATCGTCAGCAGTGATAGAGGCATCATCGAGTGTATTTACACTTGCTGAGTCATTCTCCAGTCCGTGATTTAATAACAACGCTTCAAAACTATTCTCTCCATCTCCACCAATGACGACCACGTGTTCTAGACTTTCAATATTTTTCTGTAATTGATAGGCGAGTTTTTCATGGTCAAACTTACGAAAAACTTTAGGTACAATGAGGATCTTACTTTCAGTATGCTTCAATATAAATGAAAGCTCTCGCTCTCTAAAAATGGGCATTAGCGGATTCAAAACAGCGCCTATAGAGCGACAAGCAATGTACAATAAAGTGAACTCCCACCAATTGGGTAATTGGCAAGACACCACATCTTGTTTTTGAATCCCTAAACGTTTTAAACCTAATGAAATTTTATTGACTGTATGTAGCATTTCTTGATAGGTAAAACTTTTTTCAGTTTTATCTTCAGTTTTATAACTAACCAATGCAACCTGATCAGGGTATTGATATACCGCTTCATTCAATGAGTGAAGAATGGTTTTATTTAACCAATAACCTTGTTGCAACATTTTTTCCCTACGTGGGGATAAAAGAACCGCATCGAAATCCATTTTATAACTCCAAATTATTGTCCTATTTTCTTTCTGTTGAATCCCAATAGATGTCATTCATCCAATGACTGATGCAAACCCTCCTGATTACTCAATTAAATGCTTGAGAAATTTAAAATATTCATTACGAATGGTCGTGATACATTCACATTAGACAGGGACTGCTTTACGACCTACTTTATGTCGAGCAATAATTGTTTTCATAATTTGTGCTGTTCCGTCACCAATTTGGAAACCTAAAACATCACGTAACCGTTGTTCCATTACTCCACGGTCATAGCCTGCATGACCAAAGGTCAACAAACATTGATGCACAACATCATAAGCCAATTTAGGCCCCCACCATTTGCACATCGCAGCTTCAGAAGTATGAGGAAGGTGGTTGTCTTTCAACCACAATGTTTGTAAACACAATAAGCGTGCTGCTTCAATTTGTGTCTCATAATCAGCCAGTGGCTGAGATACGCCTTGGAACGCAGTCAGTGGTTTACCAAAAGCTTCACGCTGAGCAGCATATTCCCACGCTTCCTCTAGAGATACGCGGGCAACGGCTAAAACTTGCAAACCGATCAAAGCTCTTGAAAAATCAAAGCCTTGCATAACTTGTACAAATCCCTTGTTTTCATCACCGAGACGGTGATTGACTGGTACACGCACGTTATCGAAAAATATTGACCCTCGACCAATCGCACGCTGTCCATGACAATCAAAACGTGTTGTCGTAATACCAGACAAATCCATTGGAACGAACAGCGCAGTTACACCATGTGCTCCAGATTCAACACTCCCTGTACGCCCAAACACCACTGAAGCATCGGCTTGATCAGCTGCAGAAATAGAGGTTTTTTCTCCATTTAAAACATACATATCACCATCGCATTCAATTTTTAAGCGTAAATTGGCGGCATCGGAACCACCACGCGGTTCAGTTAAACCAATAGAAAAAATTGCCTCTCCAGCAGTTAATTTTTTCAGCCAAGGGCCAACCACTTCAGGTTGTCCATATTCAGCTAAAATCTGACCATTTAAAGAAGCCAGTAAATTAATATATGAAAAACTCAAATCTGCTTTAGCAATAGCTTCATGAATAATCCCTGCAGCTAGACGCCCCATCCCTTGACCGCCATATTGCTCGGGTAACTCTGGCGCTATAAATCCCATTTCACCCATTTTTTTTACCAAGTCACGATCAAAGCTTCGACGCTGATCACGCTCTAAATAGCTGGGTGCAATAAATTTTTGTGCAAACTTTTCAGCAGTTTCAGCTAAGAATTCTAACTCTTCGTTGATATAAGGATTTTTACTCATACCCTAGCTCCTTACTTATAGTACTTACGGAATTCAGGTTTACGTTTTTCTTTAAGCGCATTTACGCCTTCATGAGATTCTTCTGTGTCGTAATACAATTTCAGGGCGTACATGCCCATCCCTGCAATACCTGCCTGATGTGCGGTATCCATATTAAAGCTACGTTTGGCAATAGCTAATGCTGTTGGGCTGCGTTCACAAAGCTCTTCCCCCCATGCTTGCACTTCAGCATCCAACTGCTCAGCCGATACACATTTATTTGCTAAACCAATATCAACAGCTTCTTGACCGGTATAACGGCGGCACATATACCAGATTTCACGAGCTTTCTTCTCCCCGACCACTCGCGCAAGGAAAGTGGTTCCATATCCTGGGTCAACAGAGCCCATTTTAGGACCAACCTGACCAAAAATTGCTTTATCGGAACAAATCGTAAGGTCACAAATAGTAGCCAATACATTTCCCCCACCAATCGCATAGCCCTGAACACGTGCAATAACGGGTTTAGGTACATCGCGGATCGCACTATGCAACTCTTCCACCGGTAAACCAATGGTCCCGCGACCATCATAATTTCCATGATGAGCAGACTGATCCCCACCAGTACAAAAAGCTTTTTCACCAGCTCCAGCTAATACAATGGCGCCAATATCACGGTCATAACCTGCCTTATTCAAAGCACGAATCATTTCATCGCAAGTTTGACCACGAAAAGCATTCATTTTTTCTGGGCGGTTGATCGTAATCCATGCCACACCATTTTTGACGTCATATAAAATATCTTCGAAATTCATTTTGCTCACTTCCTGTTCACTTTTATCTGTTTAGCTTTAATCATTCTTTATGCTTATTGCTGACCGGTCTTTAACCCGTCATGGTTAAGCCACCAGAGACACTTAATACTTGCCCAGTAATAAAACTGGCATCATCACTTAAGAAAAATGCAATTGAAGATGCCAAATCCTCTGGCTGTCCCAAACGGCCAAGTGGAATTGCACGTATAAAGGCTGCACGTAGTTTTTCTGGATTTAAAGCACCGTCAGTCACATCAGCAAGCAAAGCGGTATCAGTAGGCCCTGGGCAAATCACATTAATTTTTATGTTGTTACGAGAATGTTCACGCGCCAGTGTTTTAGAAAATGAAACCATTCCACCTTTACATGCGGCATATACAGCTTCACCAGAGGAACCGACGCGTGCTGCATCAGATGCGATATTGACAATACTTCCAGCATTGCGTTCTACCATGCCTTTTAATATGGCAAAGTGCATATTTAGCATTCCGATTAGATTGATCTGGATCAGTTTGTTCCATTCTTGCGGATTACTTTTGATAAAAGGTTTAAAAATATCCCAGCCAGCGTTATTGACTAAACCATCTACAGGTCCAAACGCGACTTCTATTCTCTGTACGGCCTGTTCAACTTTATCGCTATGGGTAATATCACATTGGACAGCCAAAGCTTGACCATTTCGGTTATTAATCTCGGCTGCCAATTTTTCTGCAGCTTCAATATTCATATCAAAGATCGCAACTTTAGCGCCTTCTTCTGCAAGACGTCGACATGTTGCAGAACCAATTCCACCTGCACCACCCGTAACAATGACTACTTTATTTTTTAATCCTTTCATTTACCTATCCCTACATCTATTCGTATCTAATTTGGATGGCTATTTTTTAATTTAGCGACTATTTAAAACACAATAGAATTATAATCTTTTTATGTCAATATATTTACATAATTTAAATTTAATAAAATATTTTATCCATAATTATCAAATTATTAAAATAAACAAAAATCAAATACATTGACATAAAATAACGACTGCTCTTATTTTTCACTTTAAATGGTGAACTTCATTAGGGAAAAATTAAATTTTACTGAATGCGTGTCTTTAACGCTTTATATCATTCGCCTATAGCAATCTGACTCGACTTTTTTTCAATTCAATCTTAAGTGCGTTGATGTAAAACGCTTGATCGCAGGGCATTTTAAATTTATTTTTTAAATGCTTTAATGAGAGATATTTCAAACATGCAGAACGGATTGAAAGAAGTCATAAAGATTGATTTAAAAAAATATAAACAATTGATTTTTAAATCAATTATAAGAAAACCGTATAAACTTTTGAGCATTACAGGGAAAAGGAATTAGTGTTATGATCAATACCCATAAGGTATACTCTTTATTATTTACTCGCGTTTCTCTTCAGGTTGGTCTTTATAATGAGTAATTCTGTACCCAAAAATTATGATCAATCCTTATATTCAGCCCACAATAGACTCTTTTTCAGACTGTTTCAGGTTGGTAATAGCTTAGACCGACAGTGCTCAAATGAACTCGGTATTTCACCTGTGCATTGGGCTGTGCTTGGTGCTTTATCTCGACCACATGTAAAATCAGGGATGTCTTTTTCAGATTTGACTGAATATCTTGGCGTGAGCCGTCAGAATTTAGATGCTGTTTTAAAACGCTTAGAACGCAATGGCTTAGTGGAACGTATCATCAATGAAAATGACAGACGTGCGAAAACTGTCGCACTTACTTCTGACGGTTTGAAAGCATGGGATAAATTACAAGATAATTTTTTTAATTTTTATGGACAGGCTTTAGACAAAATTGCCTTTGATGACGTCATCACATTGATCCACCTTTTAAATAAACTCAATGATGGTCTAAAAAGCATTAAAATTGAACCCTGAAATATTGAGCAGCAATTAAAAAAATGGTTATATCTTCATTTAAATGATTTAAAAATGAGCCTTTTTTGGGCTCATTTTTTATCAATTTTACCTAAAACTAAACCAGAAGTATCAACTTTAACTCGAATACCTAAATATCATTGATAGTGTTGATTTCGGAATTGATCCGCACCATCAAGGTAAACGTCATCGCAAGCAACACATTGGTAATAAAGCACTTGCTTGCATTTAAAATATAATCATTACCCGCTTTAATTGCACTGTTTTTAAAGGTGCAGTATAAGAACCTGAATCAGGTTTAGTTAAACAAAATGAACCAAAAATTTCGCCAGTGGTATTAACATGCTAAATATTTCTACTTTTGTACAAAATGAGTCAATCAATGAGAATACTGCTAGAACCAATCCAATTATTGGTTCCAATTAAAGAACGAAACTGGTAAAAACCTCATATTTTGTAGTAATAAAAATATGAATACCTTTCCTTAATTTTTCTAGCAATTCAATATCCATTTCTGATCTAAGACAAACTTGAACGTTGATGATTAATGAGTGACAAAGCAACTGCACCAATCAATCCTGCCAAAGCAATCACCATAAAATTTTGTTGAATAGGCAAATTTAAGGACACAATCAAACCAATTAATAAGGGTGCTCCAATCGCCCCTAATCGCCCCACGCCAGAGGCCATACCAATTCCTGTTGAACGAATAGCGCTCGGATAAAATTGTCCACAATAAGAATAAGCAACAATTTGTGCACCCGTTGAGCATGCCCCTACAGTAGCAATAGTGAAATACAGCATATTTAACGACATTGGCAAGGTCATGAAATACAGGAAAATACTCCCCAAACCATACATGATGACTAAAACCCATTTAATATGAAAACGGTCCGCCAACCACCCGCCACCAACCGCCCCAATAATTGCCCCCATATTCAAAGCAATAACAAAAGTAAGGGCTGAGCCAAGGGAATAACCAGACATTGCCATTAGCTTGGTTAACCATGTACTTAAAGCGTAAACCATAAATAAACATGTAAAGAATGCCACCCAAAACATGAGCGTACTCAATGCTCGCCCATCACTAAATAATAGTCCCATAGAGGGCTTAGTACTGTTGATGTTGTTTTCATTCACAAATTTTGTGTCACTATCGATTTGGAAATGCGGTGCAATTTGTACTACAAGTTTTTTCAATTCACCTTCTTTATTGTTTTTAGTTAAATAACTGAGTGACTCTGGCATTGATTTCCATATAAAAGGGATTAATACAACAGGAATGGCTGCAGCATAAAAAACAACTTGCCAGCCAAACTCTACAATGAACTGCTTACCTAAAACTGCGGCTAAAATACCACCGACTGCATAACCAGAAAACATTAATGAAGTCATCAAATTACGTATTTTCTTCGGGGAATACTCCGTCATTTGCGCAACGACATTCGGCATTACACCACCAATCCCTAAACCAGCAATAAAACGAATAATACTAAAAGTAATAGGATCTTTAGCTAAACCAGCGACTGCAGTAAAAACACTAAATAAAAAAACACATATTACAATGCTTAAACGGCGACCAATTTTATCGGCCAAACTACCAAAAAGCATTGCACCGAACATCATTCCAAATAATGCAGAACTCATCATAAATCCAGCAGTTGAAGCACTTACGCCCATTTGTTCCATGATTGGAGGTAAGGCTGCGCCAGAAACAGCAATGTCATATCCATCTAAAATAATAATCACCAAACACCAGATCAACACCTTTGCATGGAAGCGATTAAACTTTGCTTCACTTGCAATTTCTTGCATATCTACATTCTTCATGCGTCAACTCCTTGATCATTTTAATTCTTCTAAATTTATGAGTTGTAAAATCGCTTTCCCTTATTCTCAATCGCGATATCACTCATATTCCCTGAGCGAAATTCAAAAGTCCGTGTAATCTTTCTACTTTTCATCAGTCAGAAGCAGATTAATTTAAGCACCAATTTATGTCAATATATTTACATAAATAATTATTTAAACCAATTAAAATAAATGACTTAAATAAACTCACATTAAAATTAAATACACATATTGACGTAAAACAGATAAAACCATGATTTTAATATGCCAACTAAAGAAGCTGGCGCATGAGCGTAATGAATGTAATTGCCCAATGTGTTGCGCCGTATTGTGTTGGTTGCTATTGGGCTTTTTTCTTGGATTAGGAAATTGAGAAGGAATGAAGATCAAAAATATTATTTAGATTGACCATTTAAGTTTTTCTATTGTGGGGCTGTTAGGTAAAAGTCAACTATTCAAAGATTTTAATCACTTAAAATCCGCATATATTTGAAAACAAAATTATTTACTCATTCATCACTAATTTTTTTCATATTTATAGTCTTAAACGATTTCGCTGAGATGTTTATACGCCATCCAGTTATATCCAAAATCAACTAAATAACATCATAATATTTTGGGCAAAATTATAATTTTAAGCATGCAATAATAGAGTCAGTATCATTTTGCAAAGAATGGATTGAAGGTAAAAAAATCTAACAATTCAAACCCACCCAGCATATAAAGTTGATCCACTTCACATTATGCGATTAAAATATGGATAAATTTTTTCTTGAAAATATATAAAAATTTACAATAAAAATGAGTAGCTTAGTTGATTTCAATCATCACAAAACGAAATATTCCCTATTTATTTTCAGGTTTTTTTATGGTTTTTATAATTAAACAATGTATTCCTCTTAACTTTTCCATTAAAATAAGCCAAATATCTTTTTGTAATTCGTCACCACCCTCTCCTATTGTACCTATTGAGTGGTAACACGAATAAAACATGCCTTTGAAAATTCGCGTGGCTAATAAACTGTAATGACTCAAGCAACTCAGCATCCTATGGAATCCATTTCCAACATCCGTGTATTGGATGAATGGCAAGAAGAAATTCCAGAGGATTTATATATTCCTCCTGCTGCATTCGAAATTCTGCTTGAACATTTCGAAGGACCACTCGACTTTTTAATTTATCTGATTCAAAAAAATGGTTTCGATCTTTTACAGTTAGATATTGCTCCGATTGCAACACAATACTTGTCTTATATGGACGGTATGAAATCGTTAAATATCGAGTTAACCGCTGACTATATGGTGATGGCAGCATTATTGGCAGATTTAAAATCTCGCTTGTTATTGCCAAAACCAAAAACTATTCATATTGAAAAAGATCCAAAACAGGAATTAATCGATCGCTTAGAGACCTATTTACGGATTAAAAAAGCAGCTGAACGTTTAGGCCAGATGCCTGTTTTAGACCGAGATACTTTTGCGACCCATGTTGCGATTGGTCATATTCCAAAAGTGTATGAAGGTTATGACGTTGAGATGTTAAAAGATGCCTTGTATTGCATTTTTAACCGCCCTGAACCCATAACCCATAAGATTGAACAAGAACCTGTATTACTTGAAGAACGCATTGCTTATATCGAATATATGATTGAATCTGGAGAAGTTCTCAGTTTCCAAGAATTACTCAAGCCAAACCAAGGTCGAATGGGCATGGTGGTTACATTTATGGCAATCTTGGAGCTGACCCGTCAGCAAAAAGTCCAAATTATTTCTTCTGGTGTTGAGGCCCCGCTTGCAATTCAAGGAGCAACGGCATGACCATTGATCAAAATAATGCCTTTAATGTTGATGAATTACATCACGAAGTTCTGATGCAACTTGAAGCGATTATCTTTGCAAGTGATGCCCCTGTATCGATTGCTCGCTTAAAAGAAGCATTTCAAAATCAGTATTCTAAACAACAGTTGCAACAGTATTTACAGCAATTGTCTGTGTTACAACATGGTCGTTCAATCGAACTTGTCGAAACAGCTCAAGGTTATCGTTTTCAAGTGCGGGCAAAATACCGCAACGTGATTGCGCAAGTTTGGCCAGATCGACCAACTCGATTATCGCCGTCACTGTTAGAAACAGTTGCAGTGATCGCTTATCATCAGCCAGTAACCCGTGCTGATATTGAGCAAATACGAGGGGTTACAAATAATAGTCAAATACTCAGGACTTTGTTTGATTGGAACTGGATTAAAGAATCTGGTTACCGAGAACTCCCAGGTAGACCCGCGTTGTTAGTGACAACGCCACAATTTTTAAATGCTTTTGGTCTAGTGTCTTTAGATCAATTGCCTCCCCTACAGGATGCCAAGGAAGCTTTTATGATTTTGGATGCGCAAGCTGCCAAGTCTTAAATAGGTGCACTGTTGATGATTATTTCTAAGGTTATGCTGTCATGAGTGAAAAATTGCAAAAGGTACTCGCACGAGTGGGTTTGGGCTCTCGCCGTTATATGGAAGAGGTCATTGCCGCTGGTCGTGTAAGTGTCAATGGGCAGGTTGCTCAAGTGGGCGAACGTATTGAACCAGGTGATGAGCTTCGCATCGATGGTCGTAAAGTTCAGTTCCAAATTGAAGACGAAATTCGTCGTCGTGTATTGATTTACTACAAACCTGAAGGTGAAATCTGTTCTCGTAATGATCCAGAATCTCGCCCGACTGTGTTTGATCATTTACCCCCGATTTCCAATGACCGTTGGGTAATGGTGGGTCGTCTAGATATCAACTCAACAGGTTTATTACTTTTTACAAATGATGGTGAACTTGCCAATCGTTTAATGCATCCCTCAAATGAAATCGAACGTGAATATGCGGTTCGAGTCATGGGTGAAGTAACGCCTCAACTCAAAAACAACATGACAAATGGCGTTGTTTTAGATGATGGTCCAGCAAAATTTGAATCTTTCTCTGAAATTGGTGGTGAAGGGATCAATCGCTGGTACCAAGTCGTTGTAAAAGAAGGTCGTAACCGTGAGGTTCGCCGTATTTTTGAATCACAAGGTCTAAAAGTAAGTCGCTTGCTCCGTACTCGTTACGGTACTGTGATTTTGCCTCGTGAACTTCGTACAGGTCGTTGGATGGAACTTGATAAAACTGATATCGATAATTTAACCAAAGCTGTTGAACTGAAACCACGTCAAGGCACAGGTTTATTTGGTATGGCAAAACGTCGTACTGAACGTATGCAAGACAAACCTATGGCTGCGCGTCGCGGTGGGTTCCTGCGTCAACAACGTCGTGATAGCGAAGGTGAAGAAGCTCACAACCATCAAAATGATCGTCGTGACGCTCAGCCAAGTGCAAACCAATATGGTCAAAACCGCACTGAAAATCGTACTGACAATCGCAATGAACGCTCTGAAAACCGCTTTAATAAAGCACGTTCTGGTGGCAACAGCTACAACAATGACCGTGCTGACAACCGTGGCAATAGTTTTAATAGCAACCGTTCTGAAAACCGTTATGGCAATCAACAAAACCGTAATCGTTCAGAAGGTCGTTATAATCCAAACGAGCGTCTAGATCGTTCAGATCGCCAAGAACGTAGTGAACAACCTGAAAAGAAAAAACCGTTTGTTGTGACAAAAGGTTTTAAAAAGTTCTAAGTTCTAAATAGACTTAAAGAGCAAAAGCCACTATTTTTAAATAGTGGCTTTTTTTCGTTTAAACTATGCGCTACATCATGCATTAAGGTTTAAATATATTCCTGTAGGCTATGCCTCAGCTTGTGCTGTAAACAAAACAGAGCAAAACCCTTTAAGCAATATGATCTTAATATGGTAATAACAATATGAATAAAAAATACCTGATCCTCATTCCCTTATTTCTTATCTGGTTTATTGCGTCTATATCGATAGCATATCAAGGGCTGTTTTATTCAGAGTATCTGATCAATTTTCTTAGAAAGAAACCACAGGATTATGGTTATCCACTTTTTCAGGTTGTCATTTTATGCTTAATTTATGGCCTATGGATGTGGAGCTATGCCTATTTACTTTGCTCAGAAACAGCCATTCGCAGACCATTTCTTAGCTATACAGTCTGTTCAATCTTACCGATTGTTATTCCAGTCTATGGCGTAATAATACTGATTTACTCACCACCCGATATAATCACTTTTATTCTAATCAGTTGTGCAACCAGCCTATTTCATTTTTTATTATTGCCTATTCTTATGCCTATCTATCGCAAGTATATTTATCCTAAACAAAACGCATCAGTTTAATCGTGTTATATATCAATAAAAATACTCCTTACGCCACTACAACTGTAGCTCTCCCACTTCGAAAAAAAGGGAGAGCTAGCTGAGACTAAATTAATTAACTTTAGTAAAACCCCCTCCTTTTTCAAAGGTGAGAAGTATCAACTTCGCAAAGAGGAAGATTTAAAACCCTTAACGGACTGACAGCAACTGAATCCAGCAGCTCTCACATAGCAAAAATCTAAACCACCTGTCTGCTTCCTTGTGGAATTGAACTCAGTAAGCGTTTGGTATAGTCATGTTGTGGCGACTGATATAACTCATCCGAATTAGCAATTTCAACGATATCACCGTGGTTCATCACCATAATTTGATCCGAAATATATTTCACCACAGATAAATCATGTGAAATAAAAATATAACTTAAGCCAAATTCATCTTGCAGATCTTGAAGTAAGTTTAGGACTTGTGCTTGAACCGATACATCAAGTGCCGAGACTGATTCATCACAGATTAAAATTTCAGGTTTTAAGGTTAAACAGCGTGCGATTGCAATACGTTGGCGTTGCCCCCCAGAAAACTCATGTGGATAACGATCAAAAGCTTGCGTAGGTAAGCTCACTCTTTCCAGTAATTCCAAAGCCATCTTTTTACGTTCATTATCATTTGCACCAATTTTATGAACTTGCATCGGCTCCATCAAAATTTGCCCCACGGTAAAACGCGGATTAAGTGAGGCATAGGGATTCTGAAAGATAATCTGAATCTTACGTTGATACTGGGCAAACTCTTTTTCAGACATTGCCAAAATATCTTTACCTTGAAATAAAGCTTGGCCGCCAGAAGCTTGTTGCAAACGCATCAACAATAAACCAATGGTGGTTTTACCTGAGCCTGACTCCCCCACGAGCCCTAAAGTCTTCCCTTTCGCCAGTTGGAAAGATGCCCCTTTGACTGCTTGAAATTCATCTTTGCCAAACAATCCTTTACGGCTAAAAAATGATTTTTTTAAATCACGCACATCTAAAATAATTTCTTCACCGCCAACAAGGCCGCGCTTGCGCTCCGCAAAATCCACCTCAGGCAAACTCACCACCTCAGTCACAGGTGCATCTTGGGCTTGCATAAAATCACTAATGACCGGTAAGCGATATGGACGATGAGAAAGTTGTGGACGGCATAATAATAATGCTTTGGTATAGGCATCTTGTGGCTGTTCTAAAACAGCTTTTGCGAAACCTTGTTCACGAATTTCACCATGACGCATCACAATCACTTCATCGGCAATTTCACTCACCAATGCCAAGTCATGGGTAATAAACAACATCGACATTTGACGGCGCTTACGTAAAGCCTCCAACAAATCTAATATTTGTTTTTGGATGGTGACATCTAATGCAGTAGTCGGTTCATCGGCAATCAGTAATTTCGGTTCACAGGCGATTGCCATGGCAATCATGACCCGTTGCTGTTGACCACCAGACAGTTGACTGGGGTAAGCATCAATCTTGCTTTCAGGGGATGGAATCCCCACTTCAGTGAGTAATTCTAAAGTGCGTTGTCGTGCTTGTTTACGCCCCATATTTAAATGAATACGCATAATTTCAGCAATTTGATCACCCACTGTAAACACAGGATTAAGTGACGACATTGGTTCCTGAAAAATCATAGCAATGTCTTTACCACATATTGCACGCATTTGTTTACTGCTTAAACTGAGTAAATCTTTGCCTTCAAAAATAATTTTACTGTTTTCAGCAATACGGGATTGGCCTTTGGGTAATAAACCCATGGTTGCCAATGAAGTTACTGATTTGCCACTGCCAGATTCCCCAACCAAAGCCACGGTGGTATTGGCAGGAATCTGAAATGAAATACCTTTTACGGTTTCAATAAATTGCTTATTTTCACCCTTAAAACTCACACTCAGATTTTCAACACTGAGTAGCACAGGAGGTGTCGCTTGTTGTTCTGACATCTTTAAGCTCCTTATTTTAGTTTAGGGTCTAATGCATCACGTAATGCATCTGTAAACATTGAAAATGCGGTCACAAGCACGGCCATGGCTACTGAGGCTGCCACCAATTGCCACCATTTACCTAAAATCAGCTCACTTTGCGCTTCATTCAACATACTGCCCCATGACACCACCCCCACAGGTACACCAAAGCCCAAGAAGCTTAAAATCACTTCAGACTTAATAAATGCAACCACCAAGATCGACATCTGAACCAAAGCAATATGGCTTACATTAGGGAAAATATGCACAAACATCCGTCGGGTATTACTGACACCAATCGCTTTGGCTGCCAGCACATACTCGCGTGAATTATGTTTCATATATTCAGCACGAATTAAACGAAATACCCCAGTCCAACCTGTTAATCCAAGAATTAAAACAATGGAAAGAATGCCCTTTTGTTGCAATACAGCGGCAATCGCCAATACCAACAATAGATAAGGTATCGAGGTAAAAATGTTATAAAACCAGTTTAGAACATCGTCGACCCAACCACCAAAATAACCAGCGATTGCCCCTAAGAATGTACCGATAACCACGGCCAATAACGCCGAGATTAAGCCCACAATAATTGACGTTTCTGCGCCTTTAATGGTTTTGAGTACAACATCCTGTCCCCATTTATCCGCACCAAAAGGCAAGGTTTGTTTGAGTTCACTTTGCTGATCAAGTAAATGCCCACCCAATTGCTGATCAATGGCTTTCATATCTTCTGCAAGCGGATCTTGAATACCGTAGTAGTCAATCGCGCCACCTGAAGCTTGTTCTGTTGCAATTTCAGTATTTAACTCTTTGATCACATCTTTTAAAGGATCAACAGGATTTTCAGGTAAGGCCTCTACAGTTGCGGCTTTCTTTGCAGAATCTTGTGTATTTTGATCTGCCCCGATAAATGTAGGTGGCGCATAACTCACGGCTACTTCTTTATTCCAATTTGATGCAATCACACCCGTCATGGAGAGTACCAATATGATGAAATAACACAGCAACACCAATAGCGACAGCATAGCAATACGATCTGCTTTTAAACGTCGCATCGCCAATCGCCATAAACCGGGAGAAGTCTGTTGTTCTTGGGCGTCTACTTTTTTCGATAAAATTCCGAGCATCATCCCACCTACTTCAACTGTACGCGTGGATCAACCACTTTATAAATCAAATCAGCAATCAGGTTAAAAATCATGGTCGCAGCGGCAACATAGACCGTGATTGCCTTAATCACTGGAAAGTCGCTTCGTTCTACTGCAATAATGACTTCTCGCCCAATCCCCGGAATACCAAAAAATCGCTCAATTAAAAATGCCCCAATCAACAACGCTGGCAGGCTCGACATCACGTCAGTAATAATCGGAATAGATGCATTACGCAGTACATGTACACCTAAGATACGTCCCTCACCGACCCCTTTTGCCCGTGCAGTACGGACATAGTCCTGATTGACTTCATCCAAGACAAAGCTACGGTATAGACGTAAAGTCGGTGCAATACTCACCACCAACATGATTAAGATTGGCAATAGTGCGTATTGCAATAGATTTTCACTGAGACTATCGCTCCAACCTTGTACCGGAAACCATCCCAGCTTATAGGCAAGACCGTATTGAAATACGATGATATAGACCAAAATACTGATCGACATCCCAATGGTACATAACAACATCACCATACGATCCGTCAATGAACCACGTACTGAAGCAACAGCCAAAGCCAGAATGATTGAAATCACGGTTTGTAAAATTGTCAGTGGAATAATGATGGTCAGTGATGGACCTAAACGGGTCAGGATAATGTTTGAAACCGATTCCCCAGTACTCCAGCTATTGCCATAATCAAAAGTCAGGATTTGCTTAATAAAAATCCACAATTGGACATAATATGGTTGATCTACCCCAAGTTGCTGACGAATATTTTCAATCTGTTCAGGGTTTGCCATTTTTCCAGCAAGGATATAAGCAGGATCTCCGCCCACCCAGTTAAATAGAAAGAAAATCAGCAACACGACTCCCAACATGGTCGGAATCATTTGCCATATACGGCGCGTGATATATGCCAGCATAGTTCTAATTCCTTTTAATCACGTTGACCGGCAATTTCTTGAAAGAATGCCTTGTTATCCGGTTCTCTGCCCAAGAAATCAACCACCAGCTGCTCTGCTTTCTTTTGTCCACCTTGTGACAAAATCGCTTTACGATAACGTGCTCCAACCTCTGGATTATTTAAGTTATCGCCAAAAGCAGAAAGCATGTCTAAGGCCATCACTTCTGACCACATATAGCCATAATAGCCGACTTGATATCCGCCCATAATATGACCAAATTGTCCTGGGAATTCTGTGGTTGGTACATACCCTAAGGCGGTTTGGTTTTCGAGTTTTTTCCATACCTCTAAAGGCTGGGTTTTTAAAGCATCTGCGGTATGCAGTGCCATATCGTATTGTGCGTATAAGGTTTGACGAGAATAGAACAAGCCACGACCATAGTTTTTAACGGCTTTTAATTTGCCAATCAATTCATCATCGACACGTGGACAGGCTGGTTTGCAATAATCGGCTAAAGTCGACAGCGTTTCTTTACGACGTGCCCATTCTTCATACATTTGTGAAGGCGCTTCAACAAAATCTCGCTCGACTGAGGTACCAGATTGCGAGGCGTAACGGGTGTTTGACAAAATTCCATGTAAGGCATGTCCAAACTCATGCACAAAAGTTTCCAGTTCATCACTGTTTAAACCTTTGCGGTTAAAGTTGGTGACTAAGGCTGAAATCGGTTTACGCTGGGTCAGGGTACTACCACCCTTAACGCCCCACACCGCTGCATGACCATACTTTCCTTCACGTGGAAATTTATCGATATATAAACCACCTAAAAGCTGACCTGTTTTCCGATCTGTGACATCGTAATATTCAACTTCATCTTGCCAGACATCAACCTTGGCAGGCTTAAATTCAATCCCATATAGATTTGATGAAATTGCAAATAACCAATCTTGTGATGCTTGGGTCGGGAAATATTCACGCATTTTTTCTTGGTCAATTTTGTACTTTTCTTGACGTAATTTTTCGCTCCAATAGCCCTCACTCCAACGGTTAATTTCCGCTTTTTCCACTGGGATATTTAAGGTCTTGGCTTTAAATTCACGCAGTGTTTGCACTTCTTTTTTCTCTAATGGCGCAACCGTACTATGTACCTCATTGAGGAATTTATTGACCGTTTCAGGATTCTTGGCCATACGATTTTTCAATGCCCAATCGGCATAACTGGCTTTACCAAATAATTGTGCAAGTTCATGCCGTAAATCAATCGCTTGTTTAAGCAACACTAAATTCTTTTCAGTACCACGGCGGGTATAAGCAATTTGATAGCGTTTACGTGCATCATCATTGTCTGCTAATTCCATAAAAGGACGGTATTCTGGGTAGTCAAAACCCAACAGGTAATTGCCTTTTTCATTTTTCTTTAGATTGGCAATATAGCTTTCTGGTAAGCCCTTTAGCTCGGCTGGGGTAAATTCTAATTTTTCAGGATTGTCTCGAATGTTGCGGGCATATTCTTGTTGAATCTTGGTCAATTCATCTAAAATCACTTTTAAACGTGCTTGTTTTTCTGCGGGCAGTTGTACCCCTGTATCTTCAAAACCATCTAAAATATCTTGGCGATATTTACGGTCAATCTCATCACTGGCTTTGGTTTTTTTAATTTGCTGATAAAGCTTTCCATCTTGATACACTTCAGTTTGAAACTGACTGATTTTAACTTCACAATCTTCTGCGGCTTTACGTAAATCTGCACTTGGGTCAACATTACTGGCTAAATTAATCGGCCCATAAAAATCTTCAAACTCTGCAAAAATTTGATCCCACTTTGCCAGTACTGCTCCAGCAGGTGCATTATTTTTGAGTTTAACTTTGGCAAATTCAGCCAACTTGGTTTTAACGTCTGCAATTTTTGCATCACATTGGGCCGGGATATCTTTGGCCTGAAACTTGGGTAAAGTACTGCGTTCGGTTTCTGCAAAGGCCCATTGCCCCATACCCATTGACAACATACAGAGTGTGGTTAATTTAAATCGCTTCATTTTCATTTTCTCCAATCTTTCATTTATTCATTTTCAAATTTCAATCTGTTTATTTTTAAGCTTTTGATAGAGGTTATTTTTTCATATCAAAATACATCCATTCCGATGGAATAATCGGATGCTTTTTAAAGCCGATGACACGCGGTTGCGCCAAAGCATTGCGATAACGCGTCGATGCCATTTGTACTGGCATATACACTTCTAATATTCGCGCCATCTTATGATATAAAGCATCACGCTCAGGACCCGGTTTCAATTTTTGGGTTTGTTCATATAAGCGATCATATTCAGGAATTTTCATACATGCACTATTGGTTGCATGGATATTCTTTCCATAAAACAGCTGCATAAAGTTATCTGCATCGGGATAGTCGGCAATCCAAGCTGATCCCTTAAACATGGTTTTACATTGTTTTTCAGCTTTTAAACCTTCCGCAAAAGGCAAGGATTTGGTGGTCATTTTGACCTTGATATTGTCTAAAGTCTTTTTCCAAAATTCAGCACTTTGCTGACTACGTGTGCTATTTCCATAAACAGTTAATTCGATCAGCAAGGGTTTGCCATTCGGCAAGGTACGCCAGCCATCGGCAGCAACCTTATAATGATAACGATCTAACAATAGATTGGCCGCTTTGACGGAATAAGGAATACTGGTTTTATAGTTTGGATCATGCCCAATCACCCCATAAGGGATGGGGAATTGTAAGCGTTGTGCATCACCCTTCATCAAAATCTTAATTTGATTATCAGGTGAAAAGGCCATTGCCATGGCACGGCGTAAAGCAATTTTTTCTTTACTCAAACCACCAACAACAGGGTTTTGCATATTCCAGTAATAATAATCAATTGAAGGATCGGCAATACGGGAAAGTTGAATACCTTTTTTAGCAAGTTCGGGTTTAAGCTGACCGTCTTGGATGGCTTGAACACTGAGATCACCATCCAACACAAATAAGTCAGTTTCATCTTTACTAAATGATAACCAGCGTGATTGTGATTCTTCCATCACTTGAATATCGACCACACCGATTTGCGGCATTTTTTTGCCTTTCATCGCATCGACAATTTTTTGATCTTCTGGCGTGGATGCTTTGAAATCCCAAACATAACCACGATAATCTGGATTGGCTTTCAGGATAATCCGTGAGCCAGGTGTCCATTTTGCCAAGACATAGGGACCTGTTCCGACAGGATGGGCCATGGCAAAACCAGACCGATCTCGATAATGTTCAATCACTTCTCGTGCCACTGCACCAGCTGGTTGATGTGCCAACAGCATTGGGAAGTTTTGATCAACTTGTTTTAGTTTAATCACCAAGGTATAACGATCTGTGGCCTGAAGCCCTGCAACAGGTAGATCATAATTAAACTTGCCTGTTTTTTTAGCTTGCTCAAGCACTTTGTCCATGCCTAGAATTTTGTCATCAAACAACCAACTATTGGGCGAATGCAAACTTGGGTCTAACAACCGTTTATAAGAATAAACATAGTCTTGCGCGGTTAATTCACGGGCTTTGCCTTTAAATACAGGATCTTTGGCAAAATAAATTCCTTTTTGAATTTTAAAGGTATAGGTTAAACCATCAGCACTGACTTCAGGCAGGCTCACCGCGGTACGGGGGACTAATTTGGCGGGTGTTGCTAAATAATCGTAGGTATATAAACCTTCAAATATTGAATTATGTACATGCGCAGAATAAAGATCTTGGGTGCCTGCTGGATCAAAACCCGTTTCTGCAACGGGGAAAACATAACGTAAAACTTTATTTGGATCCGCTGGGCTTTTGGCAAATACACTCATCGTGCCTGTCATGAGCATACCGCCCAAGAATGCACTGACCCCAATCTGCTTTAACTTTTGCTTTAAATCATCCTTCATCATTTTATTCAACTTCATCTGGTTATTTTTTAACTGGCTGAACATCAAGGTATTGCCAAACGGTATTGATCATTGGATGTGCTTTATAGCCTTGAACTTGTGGTTGCAACAGCCAATTGCGAATACGGGTACTATGAATAATCCAAGGGTTATCTGCCTCTATCTGCCGACTGATTTTTTCATAAAATGGCGTTCGTTGTTGTGGCGGTAAAGTTAACGCTTGCTGATACAGTGCATCATAAGCTTTGGATTGATAGCAACTTAAATTTCCTTTGCCTGAGTTTGGACCATAAAGCAACTGAGCAAAATTTTCTCCTTCAGGAAAATCAGCAATCCATGCCCCACCCCAAATCATATGTTTACATTGCATGGCTTCTTTTAAATTATCGGCAAAATTACTGACCTTAAATTCAACACGCACCCCAATAGCATCTAAGTTTTTCTTCCATAACTCAGAATGAATGACTGAGCTTGAGCTATTTTCAGTATTATATTTCAGGGTAAATGGCTTCCCGTTGGGTAAAGTTCGATAACCATCTTTACCTTTCTTATAACCAAATCGATCCAGTAATTTATTGGCCAATAACGGGTTATAGGCAACACTACTTCTATATTGAGCATTGTGCCCTTGCACCCCATCTGGCACCAACATTTCAGCTCTAACCGCTTGACCTTTATAAAGTTGCTTAATCGCTTCCTGTTGGTTATATGCCAAGGTAATGGCACGGCGTAGTGCTATTTTGTCTAGACTATAGCCCCCCACAATCGGATCTTTCATATTGAACATGGTATAGGTGATTTCAGGGTCTTTATTGGGAAAATGTTGAATGCCCTGCTGTTTAAGTTCTGGTTTTAATTGTGTGCCGTTTAAAGCCTGTGGAACCGCATTTGAAGTTAATTTGTCAAAATCCAATTGACCTGACTTAAATGCCAACCACCTTGACTGTTCTTCCTCAATAATACTCACGACAACCTTACCGACTTGGGGCATTTTTTTACCCGACATCTCTTTGACAAGTTGGTTATCCCATGCCGTACCTGTCGATTTATAATTCCAAATAAAGCCACGATAGTCAGGGTTTGCCACCAGCTCAATTTTACTGCGTGGTACGTATTTACTCAGTTGATAAGCGCCTGTACCTACAGGATGCTGCCCGATACGATCACCATAAAACTCAACAACTTCACGCGCTGTTCCGCTAAAAGTGACATAGGCCAAAATATAAGGAAAATTATAATCTGCACGGGTTAAGGTAAATTGTAGGGTGTATTTGTCTAAAGCTTTAAGCCCTGAAATGGGCGCATCATAATTAAACTTGCCTGTCTTTTTCGCATTGGCAACCACTTGCTCTAAGCCTTGGATTTTGCCATCAATAAAAGAATAGGTAGGCGAATGGTTTTTCGGATCACTCACACGTTGAATCGAATAAATATAATCTTGGGCAGTCAGCTCACGTCGTTTGCCTTTGAACGCAGGATCATCGGTAAAATAAATGCCAGGCTGAATTTTAAAAGTATAGACCTTGCCCTCTTGTTCTATTTTTGGCAATGCTTGTGCCGTATTGGGTACCAGTACCACGGGACGAGCCAGATAATCATATTTGAGTAAGGGTTCAAATATCGCCTCTGCAATATTTCCACTGTAGAAATTATAGGTTTTCACCATATCAAAACCATCATCTGGTGCTTCAAAAGCCAAATTCAGGATTTTATTCGGTTGTGCCGGCGTTTTCGCAATCGCCATTTCCCCACAACCCATTGCACCGACCAACAACGCAAATTGTAAAAGCTTGGATTCCAAATTCACACCTATGTATTTTTATTCATCAAATTATTTAAACAGAATACTGGCAGCACCATCATCCTGTCGATTGCTGCTTTGGTGCTGAACCAGAACGTTAAATTAACAATAGTGAAAAATTGAACGATATAACAGTATTAAATACAAAGCGAATATCATGCCACTACACTTACCCCTTCTAAATTTTGTTTATTTTTACCGTAATAAAATCACATTTATTCAATGATTATCTGTGACTGACATCCTATCGTCATCTTCAGCGCCAATCTAAATATTAAATTCAGATATCATTTATCAGAACTACTCATAATGCACAATTTAAGTACACACACGTTCCAAAATTGATCACTTATTTTATCAAACACTATAAATATTCATTTAATCTTTTGATTTAAAATAATTAATAGCAAAAATAAAGCCATAATTAATAGTTATACCACTCATTAAATATAGTTAAACTCTTTAATTAACAACCAAATATAAAGAAAAACTAAAGTCTATTGAGTATTTTTTAATCACATCTTCATATTGTATTAACATTAATCAGGGCGACTTCCAAACTTATTTTTCTACTATCAAGTCACGGATGAATAAGGAGATTAAACACTAGTCACGTAAATTCTTATCATTTTTTTGTATATTTTTAAAACATATAATTAGATAGTTGGCACTTGAATTGCTAGAAAGCAATGCAGCAATATCGCTAAGTACAAAAAAAAATGGATGTCTGAAAATATGAAAGTAAACAAAAATGTTTGCACTTTGGGATCGCCAACGATGGGGAAAACGTTACTAAAATTAAGTACGCTTAGTCTAAGTATGATGTGCCTATCGCTAGCGCATGCAGCAGAAACTGAAGAAACAACACAGCCAATAAAAGTAGCCAAAGTCACCGTTACAGGGTCTTCAATTAAAGGGGTTGCAGCTCAAAGTGCTTCCCCCATTACCATTATTAAAGGTGAAGATCTAGCCAAACAAGGGGTAACCACTGTCGAAGAAGCACTGACCAAAGTCAGTTCCAACCAAGCTGGTTTTTCTACCTCTCAAAATGTGGGTGCAAGTAATACCGAGGGTTCATCAGCCAATTTACGTGGATTAGGCACAGATAAAACTTTGGTCTTATTGAATGGTCGTCGTCTGGCTTATAGCCCGTTTAGTACATCAACCACCAACCTCAATATTATTCCAATGGCAATGGTTGAACGTATCGAAGTTCTCCGTGACGGTGCATCTGCGGTTTATGGCGCCGATGCAATTGGTGGTGTCATCAATTTTATAACTAAAAAATCTTTTGAAGGTCTCAACATCAGTGTGGGGGCAACTCAACCCGAAGCCAGTGGTGGTGATAAACAAGATATTTCCATCTTTGGGGGTTATGGCAATCTGGATGAACAGGGCTTTAATGTTTATGGTGTAGTCGATTATCGTAGAACCAACAATATCATGGCAAAAGACCGCAAGATCAGTCGCCGTGGTGGTGTAATTCCTGAGCTCGGCCTAGATGCCAGCTCAGCAAATGCCTTCCCAGCAAATATTTTTGATCCCAAAAACAATATTTTGGCAAATCCATATGGCAATACAAATTGTAATAACACACCAAATGTCGCTGCCGATGGTGGGTTATGTTATCTCAATACCCAAGCACTGATTGGGATTACCCCAGAAGTTGAAACAATTTCAGCACTTGGCCGCGCAACCTTTAAACTTTCAGATAAATTTAATCTGATTGGAGAATATATCTTCTCGCGTAACGAAGTTACCACTTCGATTGCGCCTGATGTATATAGCCGTTCAGTCACCTTACCCTCGACAAGTCAATATTATCCTGGCAAAGGCATTGTTCCTGCAGTGACTGGACTCAGCGATGGAGATTTACAACTCTATCTGCGTTCACAAGGTGGCAACCGTTCAGGCAAAACAACCAATGACTCACATCGTGCATTTGCAGGAATTGAGGGTGAAGCTTATGGTTGGGATATCAATGCAGGTTTAACCTATGCAAAAAGTGAAGCAACCGATAGCTTTAATGCGGGTTACCTCAATCAAAGTAAAGTTCAAGCTGCTTTAAATGACGGTTCACTCAATCCATTTGGCCCTTCCGCTGATGCTAATATTTGGAAATCTTTTGAAGTCAATGGAGATACCAATAAAGCCAGCTTAGACTCAACCTCTTTTGATGTCACTGTATCTCGTCCAATCTATACACTACCTGCGGGTGATGTTGGATTTGCCTTAGGTGGTAGTTTTACCAAACAAAATTGGGATCAAAAAATTAATGCTGAGATCGTCAGACAAGTACCTGGCAGCGGTATAGATCCAGATAAACCTGTGAGTAAGGGTGATCGAGATATCTCTGCGGTATTCACTGAATTACATATCCCGATTTTAGCCAATTTAGAAGCGCAGCTTGCAGCACGTTATGATGACTATAGTGATTTTGGCGATACCTTCAATCCAAAAGTTGCTTTACGTTGGGAACCGTTAAAGCAATTAATGTTCCGTACCTCATACAGCACAGGTTTCCGTGCACCTAGCTTATATGACATCAACTCACCTCAAAGCCAGACCTTTACAGGTTCAAAATACAATGACCCTGTGCTCTGCCCCGGTGGTGCTGCAACTTCACCTCAATACCAAACTGAATGTAATGTTCAATTTAAACGTATGCAAGGTGGAAATCCCGACTTAAAAGCTGAAGAGTCAACATCTTATACTGCTGGACTTGTGTTTGAGCCAATCAAAAATCTGGTATTTACAGCAGATTATTACAACATCAAAGTAGACAATCTGATTGATACGATTACCGATTCAATTATTTTTGCTGACCCAAGTAAATATTCAAGCTTATTTGTCCGAGATGCAGATGGACGAATCAAATATGTGAGTACCACTTTGATCAATATGGGTGGGATTAAAACTCAAGGGGTTGATTTAAGTTTGAACTATCTTACGCCTGTGACTAAAACAGGGCGTTTTGGTTTTGGTATTGATGGGACCTATGTCATTAAATATGACAAACAAGAAGAGAAAGGCGGTGAATGGATCAGTCGTGCAGGTAGCTATTATAACCAACAAGTCTATTCCCGCTGGAAACATGTTGCCAATGTCAATTGGAGTTACGACAACTGGAAAATGATCTTTGAACAACAGTTTAGCCGTGGTTATAAAGACTCAAATTCTATTGGTGAAGCAAAATATGATAACCATCGAGTTAGCGACTACATCCTGTATAACATTGCGGGCACTTATAGCGGATTCAAGAACTTAGAACTCACTGGTGGGATCAAAAATATCTTTGACCAAGATCCGCCTGCGTCCAACGTGACTGATAACTTCCAATACGGTTATGACTCTAGTTATGCAGACCCAACCGGTCGCGCATATTACGTCAGAGCAACTTACAAATTCTAATTGGGCATTTCGCAAACATTGTCTAGGCCTAATCAAGTCATGGTGTTTGCGAAATTGATTCATTCACTTAGCCAAACAAAAGAATTGAACAGAATTTTTTTATCGTCTCTCTTTTACTATTTATTGTTTGTCTCTCATTTCAGGAGTAGCAATGGGCAAGAATTTTTCAGAATTAGAAAATAATTCTTCCAAACGCCTGATCGGGATTGGAGCAGTCATCTTACTGCATCTAATCATTCTCTATGGCTTGATTACGGGTTTATCCAAGACAGTTGAAAAACCAGCGGATGAACCTGTTGAATTACTGATTATTCAGGACAAAAAAACTGAACCAGAAAAACCAAAACCCATTGAAAAGCCACCAGAACTGCCAAAGTTGGTGGAGAAAGTGTTGAAAACACCAGAGCCAAAGCCGACTGAAAAACCAATGGAAAAACCTACAGCAACACCAAAGCAGACGGCTAAACCTACACCAACGCCAAAAACCTCAGAAAGTCCTGAGCCGACACCGACGCCAAAGCCAGAAACAACAGCAAAACCTGAACCTGCAAAACCCAAACCAGCAGGTGAAACTCGCGGTGTATCGAGTGGAGAAGCGGGTTGTAAAACACCCGAGTACACGCGTGAAGCTTTACAAAATGAAGAGCAAGGTGAAGTTCTTATTTCGGTATTTGTGGGTAGTGATGGAAAAGTTAAAGAGGCCAAAGTTAAAAAATCGAGTGGGAGTAAAAGCTTAGATAAAGCAGCTGCGAAAGCTTATAGCTTATGTACGTTTAAACCTGCGTTAAAGAATGGTGAACCTCAAGATTCTTGGTATGACATACCTTATGAATTTGTATTGCAGTAATCAATTAAATAAAAATTTGGAGATAAATGATGAATAAAACGCTGAAATCTGTACGACTATTTGCTTCTGTTGGAATTTTAACTGCAAGCACCCTGCTGCCTGTATCTAGTGTATTTGCAGAAGAAACCACTGCAACGCCTGCGACTGTAACGACAACCAATACAGCAACCAGTGAAACGCATACACCACCACCTAAACCAGCAACAACACAAACTGTTCACAACCCTTACGGTTTAGAAGCACTATGGCGCGAAGGTGATATTGTGGCTAAATCAACCTTATTTATCTTGGTCCTGATGTCGATTGGAACGTGGTACATCATGGTGACCAAGTTTATTCAGCAGGCAAAAATTAAGCGTCAAGGTAAAGAAGTTGAAGCCAAATTTTGGGATGCTGCATCAATTGACGGCGCTGCGGGAACACTAGGCGAAGCAAGTGCTTATCGTTTTATTGCTGAAAAAGGCATTAACTCAACCAAAAAACATGGCGGAAACCTACTTGAGCGTATCGACTTTAATACTTGGGTCACAATGTCGATTCAACGTGCAATTGATAAAATTCAAAGTCATTTAAGTGGTGGTTTAGCATTTCTTGCAACCGTCGGTTCTACCGCACCATTCGTTGGTTTGTTTGGTACAGTTTGGGGAATCTATCATGCACTTACTGCAATTGGTATTTCGGGTCAGGCCTCTATTGATAAAGTTGCTGGCCCTGTCGGTGAAGCACTGATCATGACGGCAATCGGTCTTGCTGTAGCCGTGCCTGCGGTACTTGGTTATAACTGGCTCACCCGCCGTAATAAAGCAGTATTGGATAATGTACGTACTTTTGGTTCTGACTTACATACTGTTCTACTCAGTGGCGAGATCAAAAACAGTAGTGATGCGAAATAAATGAGGTATCTATTATGAGCATGACAGTCAATTCAGGCAGTGACGAAGATGATGTAATTTCTGCGATTAACACCACACCTTTGGTGGATATTATGCTGGTTCTGCTGATTATATTTTTAATCACCGTCCCCGTTGCCATTCACACGGTTCCAGTCAAGTTGCCTGAGGAAAAAAATACACCGTATGTCACCAAGCCGATTAATGTACAAATCGCGGTCAATAAAGCGGGGGATATTTTTTGGAACGAAAAGTATATCGCAGATAAAAATACACTGATCAATCGTTTACAGGCTGAGGCAGCAAAACGCCCACAGCCAGAGGTACATATTCGTGGTGATCAAGTGACAAAATTTGAAGCGATTGATGAAGTCATTAGTGCTACTAAGCAAGCAGGTATCGGCAAAATCGCGTTTGTCACGACACCTGTTGCCGCACCATAATCGAAAAAAGGAACAGTTTATGGGTATGAATGTAGGTGCCAATAAAGACGATGATGATGTAATGTTAGATGTCAATATGACACCACTTATTGATGTGATGTTGGTGTTGTTGATTATGTTTATTATCACCATTCCAATTCCAAATAATGCGATCAATATTGACTTGCCCAATGGCGCACCACCACCGACCGATGAGAAGCCACCTGAGCCAGTCACCTTACGTATTGACCCTCAAGGTAAAATCTTTTGGAATGATCAAGCTGTTGAAAATAAACAAGCGCTAGAAGTTTTATTTGCGGGTGTTGCACAGAAATCAGATCAAGATCCGATTAAAGTGCAACCCGATAAACTGACTGAATATAAGGATGTGGCAATGGTGATGGCAGCCGCACAACGATTAAATGTTAAAAAAATCGGAATTGCAGCAAGCCAATAATATTTAAGGGATGAACAAAGCTGCACAGTGCAATCGACTTGCAGCTTTGAGGCCTTGATCTATGCAATGTTTCTAAATTGTTTATTCATAGCGCAACATTATAAAGAACACAACACTCAATATATCTGACTTTCACTCACAGCTAAAAAAGCCAGCATCTGCTGGCTAATCATCGATATGGAATCAATTAGGTGATTTTAAATGCCAAAGAAATGGCTTGATCTTGTTGTTCAGGATCAGGCCATTTTTGTGAAACAGATTTTAACTTGGTATAGAAACGAGCGGCATCTGGACCATATAAATGCGACTCACCAAATTTTGAACGTCGCAAACCACCAAAGTTAAAATAACTCACTGGGAGTGGTACTGGCACATTAACACCAATCATGCCCGACTCAACCTCCATAAAGAAGCGGTGTGCTGACTTTCCATCACGGGTAAAAATCACCGAACCATTGCCATATTCATGGCTATTGGTCACAGCAATTGCCTCATCTAAACTATTGACGCGTAAAATTCCTCGCGCTGGACCAAAAACTTCTTGTTGATAAAAATCCATATCCATAGAGAGATAATCAAATAAAGTCGGACCAATATAATAGCCGTTGGAATACTCTGGATGTTTAAAATCACGACCATCCACCACCAACTCAGCACCATCTGCAATACATTGATCAATTGCCTTTAAAACAGATTGTTGCGATTGCGCACTAATCACCGCACCAAAATCTGCAGTCGGATCATTGTATGCGCCAACTTTCAATGCTTTGATTTTTTCTACGATACGTTGGCGTAAGTGATCTGCCGTTTCAGCACCTACGGGAATCAGCAGTGATACCGCCATACAACGCTGGCTGGCTGAACCAAACCCCGCTGAAACAAAGGCATTTGCAGCCGCTTCAAGATCGGCATCAGGCATCACCACCATGTGATTTTTCCCGCCAGTAAATGCTGCAACACGTTTGTTATGTGAGGTGCCTTTTTGGTAAACATATTCACCAATCTGGGTAGAACCCACAAAGCTCACAGCTGCGATTTCAGGATGTTCAAGTAATGCATCGACTGCTGTTTTATCCCCTTGTACAACATTAAATACATCGTCTGGGAGACCCGCTTCTTTCCATAACTCTGCAAAAAATAATGCAGCCGAAGGCACTTTTTCAGACGGTTTCCAAACTATTGAATTCCCCACGGAAACAGCCATGGCCATCATGACAGCAGGAATCATGATGGGAAAATTAAACGGGGTAATACAGCCCACCACACCCACAGGAACTCGTACAGAAAACACATCGATGTCGCCAGCAACATTACGTGCATATTCACCCTTTGTAATCTGCGGTGCATTACAGGCAAATTCAATTCCTTCAATCGCACGGCCAATTTCACCGATTGCATCGGCAATGGTTTTGCCATGTTCACGACCAATGATTTCTGCTAATTCAGCTGTTTTGGCAATCATTAATTCACGTAATTTAAACAGAACTTGCAAGCGTGTAGCATGTGAAGCTTTTGCCCATTTTTTTGCATTTGCTGATGTCGCGGCTTTCACGGCAGTATCAATCACGGTTGCATCGCCATAAGCACAACGCGCAATTTCTTCACCTGTAGAGGGATTAAATACTGGGCCTGAATGTTGAGTTTCTGTGATATGACGGCCTGAAATATAATGTCCGATCAAAGTGTTCATCCTGATTTTTCCTTCACGTTGCGACTGAAACTAAATTTAAAATGCTACTGAAGACAGTCTTTCCATGACCACTTTGGCGAGAAAGCCCCATATTCCCAAGGCCAATAAAGGAAATATTCATATTCATTCCTGAAAATTAAGCGTGGTAAATTGAATGATTGATTGCAATGCTGTGCTTTGAATCACTGCTTTGCATTAAACAGACAATTTGCTTTTCACTGATTTACGTTGTCTCGCGGGGCTAAGATCATCACGCTTCATAAAGAAGCTACAGAAGATTGCGAAAATCGCCATGCTCATGATGTAGGTAATAATCAAATGCGGGCTACCATTGCCAATACTTAGGAGTTTGGTGGCGATCAATGGCGCAAGTCCACCGCCTAATACACCTGCGAATTGAACTGAAATCGAGATGCCACTGTAGCGAATTTCGGCAGGAAACTGTCGAGCAAATAACTGAGACTGTGGCGCATACATGATTGGAAACACCACGCCGATTGCTAAAACAATTGCGGTCCATACCAAGACTGGATCCTTGGTATCCAACATGCTAAAGAACGGATAGCAATACAATGCAAGGACCACTAGACCAAACATAAACATATTACGCTGCCCAACTTTGTCGGATAGATGTCCACATAATGGCGTCATCACCATGATTAAGCCTGCACCACAAATCGTTGCAAACAAAATGTCTTGGCGAGGAATACCCAACTTGGTTGTGGTGTAGGCTAAGGCAAAAGTAGAGGCAATATAGAACCATGCATTTTCAGCAGCACGGGCAAAGATAATCGTGAGTAATTCGCGTGGATGATTTTTAAAGACCTGCATTGCTGGAACTTTAACTTCTTGTGCTTGTTGTTTTACTTTTTCAAAATCTGGTGACTCAGGCACTTTGACACGGATATACCAACCCACACCTAATAATAAAATGCTGGCAAGGAAAGGCAGACGCCAGCCCCAACTAAATAGACTTGCTTCGGGTAAAAGTGAAACCAAACCCAATGCGATCGAGGCCAACATTAAACCACCACCAGCACTTGCTTGAGGCAAACTTCCCCAAAAGCCTTTACCGCCTTCAGGAGCATGCTCCACAGCCATCAACACGGCACCACCCCACTCGCCGCCCATTGCCATACCTTGAACAAAACGCAAAATCACCAGAAAAAATGTCGCCCAATATCCAATACTTTCATAGGTTGGCAATAGACCAATTAAAACGGTAGGAATCCCCATCATAATCAATGTGGTTAGCAGCATGGTTTTTCGACCAATTTTGTCTCCAAAATGACCAAAGATAATGCCTCCCAACGGACGTCCAATAAAGCCAACGGCGTATGTGGCAAACGCAGCCAAGACACCTGTTAATGGATCAAGATTGGGGAAAAACAGTTTATTGAAAATTAATGCTGCGGCTGCGCCGTAAATAAAAAAGTCGTACCACTCGATTGTCGTTCCAACCATGCTGGAGATACCTGCCAGACGGTGTGAAGACTTTTTCGGTTGTTGAGGACCTGATCCTTGTATATGCTCCATCGCTACCTCGCCCAATTCTTAGTATTGTCATCCATTCATCACCTTAGAGATAATCCATCCTGATTATATTTATTAAGGTGATCTAATTCAGAGGTGGTCCCACATGTTTGAACAACTAAAAGCTTATTTATAAGTGATACTCTGCTCTAGTTAAGCTACCTTATTTTGTTGTGGTAGCTGGTCATAGTAAAACTCATCTGGAGTCATTTTGTCCAGACTCGAATGAGGTCGTTTCAAATTATAAAATTCAAAATATGCGTTTAATTGCTTCTTCGCATCCAAAACATTGCTGTAGGCTTTGAGATACACCTCTTCATATTTAACGCTCCGCCATAATCGTTCAACCATCACATTATCAACCCATCGACCTTTACCATCCATACTGATTTGAATGCCATTTGATTTCAATACATCAATAAATGCATCACTGGTAAACTGACTGCCTTGGTCTGTATTAAATATTTCAGGTCGACCATATTTTTCAATAGCTTCATTTAATGTTTCTATGCAAAATGTAACCTCCATACTAATCGATACTCTATGCGCAAGTACCTTGCGGCTATGCCAATCAATCACAGCACATAAATAAACAAAGCCTTTTGCCATAGGGATATACGTTATATCCGTAGACCACACTTGATTACTGCGCTGAATAGCCAATCCTTTGAGCAGATATGGATATTTGCGGTGAGCTTGATTAGCCTGGCTTAAATTTGGTTTGCAATATAACGCATTAATGCCCATTTTCTTCATTAAAGTACGTGTATGACGTCGTCCTATATGATGTCCTTGACGATTCAACAAATCACGCATCATACGGCTACCTGCAAAAGGGTATTGCATATGTAACTCATCCATACACCGCATCAGCTTCAGATCTGATGCACTCACAGGTTTTGGGCGATAGTAATAACAACCACGGGAGACTTTCAGCAGCTGAGCTTGCTTAGATACTGAAATCTGAAGTGAGTCATCGATTAACTTTTGTGGTTGAAGCGGCCCAGTTTCTTCAACACACCTTCTAAAAAATCAATTTCTAATGCCTGCTCACCGATTTTTGCATGTAGTTTTTTTAGATCGATGGGTGGTTCTGTTGGAGCTTTTGATTGATCGAAAGCTTGCGAGGAAGCTGAAATCAGTTGATTTTTCCAGTCGATAATTTGGTTTTGATGAACATCAAATTCAGCACTCAATTCAGCAAGTGTTTTTTCTGCTTTAATCGCAGCAAGTGCTACCTTAGCTTTAAAATCATTTGAATGATTTCTTCTTGGTCTACGTGCCATAAAATACTCCATATATTGATGTTTATAACATCATTTGGGGAGCAAAATATCACTTATAAGTGTTGTTCAAATTTCCTGATCCACCTCTTTCTTTTTACACAAATAACTTAAAATAAGAAGCCAAGATTAATATTGATTTATCCTGATAAAAAATTCTAAATAACCTGAGTGCTTCTTATCATCAATGTGAATCAATTGCTTTTTTCAGTCAACACCCTTAATTACTTAAGTAGTTTTTAAAATTCAATAAATAAATCAAATACAATCACTTATACAAAAACCTACCAATATAGACTAAAGTTAAATATAAAAAATGTGATCCATTACAAACTATTCAAAACACTAAATTTATATGCATAACAACACAAAAATAATCTATTTAGTTTTCATCATATTATAAAAAATCAACGATCGAATACTTGTTATTTCTCGCTATCACGTTATATTCATTATTATACTAAGTAAGGATGCTTATTATGAACTATAATAAAATCGCATTTGATTTTAGCCCTGCACCGATTGTTGTATTAAGTTATCGACACATGATGGAAATGAATGCTGCATTTGCCAATCTGTTTGGCTATGAGCGTGGTGAATTAATTGAGCAATCCATAGTCAAAATTTTTCCTAGCCTTGAGGATTATGAAAAGGTCGGGAATGATGCATTGCAAAGCTTATTGTTAAAAAAAAGCCATTATTATTCTGATCAGCGCTTTATGCAGCACAAAAATGGCGAAATCTTTTGGACACATACCCATGGGCAAACCTTAACACCTGAAGATCCCTTTAAATTGATGGTCTGGCATTTTGAACGTAAAGATCAGGTGCTGTCTTCTAAGCAAAAATTGACTAAACGTGAATCAGAAATTACCCAATTGATTGTCAATGGATTTACCTGTAAAGAAATTGCACGAAAATTAGAGCTGTCGCATCGGACCATAGAAGTACATAAAGCAAATTTAATGAAAAAGTTGGGCGTTCGCTCCAAAGCAGAACTAACCTCAAAAATTATCATTCGAGAAAAATGATATAGACAAAAAAATGATCACAGTTGAATTGCTGTGATCATTGATGAACCTCAAAAAAATTAAGCTTTTTTCACAAATTCTGACTTTAACTTCATGGGACCAATACCATCAATTTTACAATCAATATCATGCCCATCATTACTGTCTACCAGTAAACGAATACTTTTGACTTTGGTTCCTACCTTAACCACTGCAGAAGAACCTTTAATTTTTAAGTCTTTAATCACTGTCACTGAATCGCCATCTGCCAAGATATTGCCAACAGCATCTTTAATCGTCACGCTGTCATCTGCTGTTACTTGCTCGCCATCTTTCCATTCATAACTACATTCTGGGCAAATCAATAAATCGCTATCTTGATAGGTATATTCTGAATTACATTTTGGACAATGTGGCAAAGACATAATAAGCTCAACTTCGGTTCAAATCACAATCATAGCATTTTAAGATTTTTCATCAACTTAAAAACCATAATAAATATAAGGAATAATTTAAAATCAACCGCGATCAATAAAACTAGGCTTTATGATTTAGAACATCCAACAAAACACTGACATGATTTCGCCCTTGATTTTTGGCCGCCGTTAATAAGGTTATAGGACCTTGTGCTATAAGTTTCCGCAGCTCTTCTAATTGTACTGTAACCTGTGATAATTCAACGCGATAACGTTGTTGAAACTCATCCCAACGGTTTTCGCTATCCTCGTGATACCATTTTCTGAGTTCATTGGACGGGGTAATTTCTTTCGGCCATAAGTCAATCTTAGCATCATCTTTTTTAATACCACGTGGCCACAAACGATCAACCAAAATTCGTTGACCATCTGTTTCTGAAACCGCATCATAAATTCGTTTGCTATAAATCGTCATTGTTATTCCGAACCGAAGTTATTCTAAAATTATTCCAAATGATGAGAAATATGGTTGTGTAAAGTGACAATGTGGGAATAAAAACACATTGTCCCCCATCACAGCTTAGCCTGCAAACATAGGCGAGGCTTGGTGCTTACTCAGGCAATCAATGATTGAATTGTATTGCCCGTTTAATGGATGATAGATGAATGATATAAATACCAAAGCAGATCTATAGCGATAGTTTATAGGTCACTCACGCGAGTTTATTGATCTGGAATTGTTGGATTGACCAAGAGACCAAGTAATTGCAAAGACTCTTGCCATCCCAAATAACAAGCCTCAACAGGAATCACTTTAGGAATACCTGACTGGGTAATATTGACTTCCGTTCCGACAAGCACACCTTTTATTTCAATGATTACTTCAATTTCGCCAGCGAGTTCAGGATTATCAAATCGATCAAAATATCGTATGCGTTGGTTGGGAATCAGCTCTGCATAAGTTCCACCAAATGAATGGATTGTACCTGTAGAGAAATTGGTAAATGACATTCGATAAGAACCACCAACCGTTGCATCCATTTGATGAAGTTTTGCTGTAAAACCATGTGGAGGCATCCACTTTACAATTGCATCTGGGTCTAAGAAAGCTTTATAGACTCGCTCTGGTGGTGCACTAAAAACGCGATGTAACTTTACCGTATTACTCATACTCATTTCCTTGACTATTATTGTTGTTGAAAATCAAGTTTAGCGCTGTACAAAGCTTTCATTTGTATGGTTTGAGTAGTCTGAAACTTAAAAAAAAGCATATCAACAAGGATATGCTTTTAAAACAATATGCGTCATCTAAAGACTGTTATTCTTCATCGTCTTCATCATCAAATATATAGGTTGTACAACCCCAACCATCATATTCACCTTCAAACTGCTCAGCAATTTTACTAAACCATTGCTCTAAATCAACAACATCTTCGTAGTCTGGAATCAGATGAACATATACCGTAATCACCCATTCATTGGGTTGCACTTCTTCATCCAAATACAGTGAAATTTTTTGCTCTTCGTGTAAAAGATAGATTGCACATTTTTCAGCGAGTTCTTGTGTTTTAAAATACACAGAAAACTCGATTTCATGTACCTCTTCTAAATCATCACCATCTTCGTGCATTTGCCAAAGTAGATTACCGTTATCATCTTCTGGGAATTTTTCAAAATCACGAGTCATGGCCAAGCCCTCTTTTAAGGTTATAAATATTATGACTTTTACAATAGCAAAGTTTTATGACAGTTTTAAAATATTGCCTATTCGCACACAAATTACTACTTTTATTTGGCATCAATTTGTAATAAAAATTGAATTAATTCTATGATTAATAAAAACTCATATCTATTGTTGATCTATATTCATTGATGATTAAACCAATAATGAAAGGTGCATGATGCCAAACTTTAACCCACAACAACGACAAGAAATTCTGTTACTGATTCAACAAGGTCGTAAAGTTGAAGCAGTTAAATGGGTCAAAGACCATTCAGATTTAGGCTTGAAAGAAGCCAAGGATTATGTAGAAAATCTGACAGAAAACGCATACAACTTCGCATTTGCAGATACAGCTCAAAGTGATAGTTCCCGTGATATACACTTGCAAATTCCTCAACAAGACATTCTTGCCCTGATCCAACAAAATCGTAAAATTGAAGCGATTAAACTGGTCATGGAACATTCAAACCTTGGGCTAAAAGATGCCAAAGACTTTGTAGAACAGCTCACTGAAAATCCTAATTTAGCAATCAATCAGTTTCAGTTCGATGATGATTTTTATGACAGTCAGCATCCTCGCTATAAAGCAATTCAGTCGAATTTTGAAACTGGTGAAATCTATGTGTTATATCAAGATCATCAAAAAGTGTTGATTGATGAACATCATCCTGACTGGGATGAAATTATGCGTCATTTTTCGCAAGGTGAAACATATGATTCGGCTGCTGCCTACATTGCTGCAATGAAAGCCAAAGCACCTGATAGCGCTGTCAATTCGACACATAATGTTCAGTCAATTCCCCGCCCATCCAGCGTGACAACGCAACCTGTCGGTATTGAAGATCAAACCAAGAAAAAAGGCTTACCTATTGTTATGCTTGTTGTGATTGCGATTGTTGCTGTGATTGCCTATCAATTTTTTATCAAGCAATGAGATGCAACACCGCGATAAAATTTAACATGGCAATAAGATTGAATATGCAATGCAAGATGACGAATAAAGTTTAAAACAGTTAAAAGAAAGCCATTCAACTAAACGCTATTGTTCTCATCATTTAAATTATTCGAGGTGCGTATGTACCAATTGAATCAAACACAATTACAAACATTGCTTGATCTGCTTGAACACCATCAAACAGAACAAGCTGAGCAATTTCTTATTGCACAACTTCAACTAGATCCAACCGCAGCAAAAAATTTAGTCCGCATCCTATACGAATCATCAGATGCGCTTCAGGCTTTTAAAGCAAACCCTCAAATTTTATCGGGCGAAATGCCGAATATAAAAAATGAAAGCAACGCTTTTGAATTCAACTTTTCATCAAGTACGGTGAAAATGACCAATCAGGATGGTAAGACCATTGAAATCAATGATCAACATCCCGACTGGCAAGAGATCAAAAAACAATTCCAAATCGATTTGACTCAACCAGATGCTTTATCCAAATTTGCCGAAAATTTTATGCAAGGACAGACGCAAAATACCTCATCACAAGCAAAGTCTTCATCTTATGATTCAACAAGCCCAACTCACGCTTCGGTTCAAACCTCAGGGGTAGAAGACTTGAGTCATCAGAATAAATCCAGCAGCATGCTGCTATTGATTGGGTTTCTTGTTTTGATTGGGATTGCAGCCTTTTACTATTTTAAAACATGATTGATCAGTACGAAAATTAACGCAGCTCAATAATATCAATGGTTGGTGGTACTCTAAACCGAAAAGGCACACCCACCATACCGGTACCGACACTGACAAATACATCGGCATTTTCATGCTGATACAAGCCTCGTTTATGACCGAGAATAGAAACTTTTTTCATTACATAACTGGTCAACCACGGCAATTCAACTTGCCCACCATGAGTATGCCCTGACAGCATCAACGGACGTGTAGGCAACTGTGGCACCATATCTACCGTATCGGGGTTATGTGACAAAATTAACCACGGTTTGTCTTGAGGTAAATCGGGCATATAACGCATATCCGCCTTGCCTGCCCATAAGTCCCCGACACCGATTAAGCGAAAATCATCAAATTCAACAATTTTACCTTCAATATCCATCACGTTATTGGCCTCTAAGGCACTGGCCAATAAGGCTTGAATTGGTGGTCCTGGATACTGCTCATCATGATTACCATTTACTGAATAAACCGGAGCTTCGATCTGTTTTAAAATCGCCAGTTCTTCAACCAATTTATTTTCAGGTTCATAGGTCCAATCCCCTGCAACCACGACAAAATCGGGTTGAGCCAAATTAATTTTTTTGACAATTGTTTTAAGCTGACGCTCATGTCCAGAAAACAGACCAATGTGTAAATCTGCAAGCAACGCAACTTTAATCGGTTGAGTAAAAGTTTTCTCCTGCCCCAACGAATATTGTATATGCTGAACATGAACCCGATGTGGTTCAATAAAGCGTGCATAAATCAACAACGCACTGAGTAAGAAAATAAAAATACTTTCATGTAATGAGAATTTTCCGATATATCCTGCATAAATGCTAAAAAATAACAACGGAATTAATAAATAAGACAGGTAGAATGCCAGTAAATGGACGAAAGACTTAAAAGGATGGATCGTTTCAGTTCTAGATTGACTTAACCAGGCTTGGCTTACTCCCCATACCGCAAGCACAATGAAGCAGAGATAAAAAATTGATGTAACAGTTAGGGTTGGAAACATATTCGATCTCGCAAGTCGCGTGTACTTGTCATCTCTTTATTTATCTTTTGAAAAGGCTACATTGGCATTTCATAAATGGATTGCATTTCGGCAAACATCGACGAATTGTCAATATATCCTCAGGCAATTATACTCTAGCTCTGAGAAATCTTAGAAAATATTATGCAAAGAACGATCAATCGTAATACCCAATTACAGCAAAAAGCTCACAATCACCATGTGTCAAAATTTTGGGTGATGATTGGTTCTTGCCTATTACTCAGCCTTTCTGCCTGTTCAACCCTTCCTCGACAAGAAAATATTAAACCCGAATATGCCTACGATATAGAAACCAAAGACACTCCTTTGGCGCAAATTATTTCTCCATTAAAAGCGCAAAACCCAGAGTTAACCGGTTATCACGTGCTTTATGATCCGCTAGAAGCGATCGCAGCACGCATCAATTTGATTGAAAAAGCACAAAAAACGTTAGATTTGCAATATTACATTTGGGACAATGACAAAATTGGCTCATTGGCTTTATACAAAATTATTGAAGCCGCAGATCGCGGTGTTAAAGTTCGTTTACTGATTGATGATAATAATGCTAAACAAATGGAAGGGGTTTATCTCGCCTTAGATCAACACCCAAACATTGAAGTAAAACTATTTAACCCTTACCGTTTTAGAAGTATTCGCCCCATAGACATGGTGCTGGATTTAAAACGTATCAATCGTCGCATGCATAACAAGACCTTTACTGCTGACAATCAAATTTCATTAATTGGTGGACGTAATATGAGTAATCAATATTATAACGTCAGTGACAATTACCAATTTTCAGATGTAGATGTGATGTTGGTGGGGCAAGCGGTAGATGATATTACCCACTCCTTTGATGAATACTGGAATCATAGCTACGCTTATCCGGTGAGAAATATTGTCAATCACAGTACCTACACCTTACGTTATGACAGTCTAAAAGAACAATTGACCCACCATTACCAAGAAATTACCGTTCAAAATTATTTGAATTTAAGTAATCGCACCCATGCTTTTGATCAATGGCTCAATCATAATATTCAACTGGATTGGGTCAAAGCAGAAGTGGTCAAAGATGCCCCAGATAAAATTCAGGCCAAGGCCAAAAAAGAACAACATCTTAACTTTCAAATGGTGAAACGCTTAGATATCCCGACTCAAAATGTTGATCTGATTTCTGCTTATTTTGTTCCGCAAAAAAAAGGTGCAAAGAAACTGGTCGAGTTGGCAGATGAGGGCGTTAAAGTACGTGTCCTGACCAATTCATTTAAAGCCAATGATGTCGCGTTGGTGCATGCATTTTATGCAAAATATCGAGATAACTTATTAAAAAATGGGGTCGAGCTTTATGAGTTTCTGCCTGCCGTTTCTGAAGAAAACCTCTATGCCAATTCAGAAGAAATCTCAAAGAAAGCCAAAGTTAGCTTAAAAGGCTTAAGCCGTTCTAGTTTGCATGCCAAACTGATGGCTGTAGATAATAAACAAGTGTTTATTGGCTCATTTAATTTCGACCCACGTTCAGCTAACTTAAATACTGAGATTGGGGTCATTATCAACAGTCCACCGTTGGCGATTGCCGTACATAAAACTATGGATGATAATTTAAAAAAATATGCTTATAAGCTGGTTTTAGATTCACAGAATAAAATCAATTGGCTCAAAGAAACGCCTCAAGGCATTGTCACTTTAAGAAAAGAGCCAAAAATGAAGTGGTGGCAAAAAGCAGGAATTAAGGTGATTTCTTGGTTACCGATTGAGGGCTTTATGTAAGCTGATCATTTTGCCTTAAATGATCATCATCTCATGTGGTAAATGATGCACGCTTAAAAGATCATACTCATTTACCACAGAGACATAACTAGTTTCGCTTCTACTTAAAACGATCTAAAAGCTTTTGATCCTTAGCAAAGCTTAGCCCTGCAAGACTTCTTTCTGTAGATCTTCCAAACCTTTTTGCATCATCAATTGCACTTGTTGCGTCAGACTTTCAACAGTATGCCCTTCTGTTGCAATCGCCGGAAAGGTTTTGAGATGCGCCACAACCTTTGGCATTTCCAGCACAGCTTGGACATGTTCGACAAATGTGGTTTCGCCAATAAAAGGCACTACGGTATCTAATTGCCCATGTTGATTTACATAGCAAATCACACAGACTTGTACGGGTTTCTTGGCTTCGATTGCCGCACCTAAGATCCGACCATGTACTTTTTTAACTTTTGAACCATCTGTGGTGGTTGCTTCAGGGAAAAACAACACTGGAATATCTTTACTTAAGAACTCAGCGATTTGCTCTCGGATACGCACCGAATCCCCTGAACCACGTTTAATAAATAAGGTTCCACCACCTTTAGCCAAATTGCCAAAAACTGGCCATTTTTCAATTTCAGCTTTCGCTAAAAAGAATACCCGTGCCCCTGAACCTAAAACAGCGATATCCAACCATGAAATATGATTACTCACCCACAATGCTGGTTCACGCGGAATATCGCCATGTACACGCACGTCGACATTAAATACTTCACTTAAACGGCGACAAAAATACTGAACATAACGGGTATTTTTAGGATTATTCGGATCTTTATAGAGTTGATGGCGGTAAACCAGATAAAAGCCTTCTGCAACAGCAGATGTTCCTGATACCAGTTTTTTACTGTACAAAAAGACTTTAGATAAAGCACTTAATTTCGATGATTTTGACTTTTTGATTGCTTGTTGTTGAGTCATAGATATTCACTAAACAAAATGTATGTCATATTAAACTGACACTATTGTATACATATCTAAATCAACTTGCATTCATCATTAAAGACAACAACATTGATTTACTGTGCGAAATGAATAGCCAAATCAGCTCAACGCTAAATTGTGGCAAAAATTACGCGCCATCAAGCAGCTATGGATTTTTACTAAATTTTAACTCCCCCGTTAACATAACAGGAAAATCCAAATTAAGATTTCACAATAAATTCATATATTTATAATTTTATTGCAATACTTTGCATACAGCTTAGGATTTAACACAGAATATCCTTTAGAATGATTTTTCTAATCTAATGTCTGAGTTTTACAATCTGTGGAATACTTTGATCAAAATCAAGGTGGTGAAAAAACCATTTTAGTCAGTGTGAATGTTCAAATCTTAGAAGATCTTGATGCAGAAGAATTTCGATTACTGGCTAAATCTGCGGGCGCGGATATATTAGAGCATTTAAGCGTACAACGGATTAAACCCGATCCTAAATTCTTTATTGGTTCAGGTAAAGCAGAAGAAATTGCTGCACAAGTTGAGGCAGATGAAGTGGAGTTGGTTATTTTCGACCAAGCACTGTCACCCGCTCAGGAACGTAATTTAGAACGTATTTTAAAATGTCGTGTGATTGACCGTACGGGTTTGATTCTGGATATTTTTGCGCAGCGTGCCCGTACCCATGAAGGTAAGCTGCAAGTTGAATTGGCTCAGTTAGATCATCTTTCTTCACGTTTAGTCCACAGCCGTAGCAATTTGGACAGTCAAAAAGGCGGTATTGGTCTACGTGGACCTGGTGAAACCTTACTTGAAACAGATCGACGTCTATTACGCATCCGTATGGAACAGCTCAAAGATCGTCTGGAAAAAGTCCGAAAAACACGTATTCAAGGCCGTGCTGCGCGCCAAAAAGCCAATATTCCAACTGTATCTTTGGTCGGTTATACCAACGCAGGCAAATCAACACTTTTTAATATTTTGGCAAATAGTGATGTTTATGCAGCTGATCAATTATTTGCCACACTCGATCCAACCTTACGCCGTTTAGATTGGGATGGTATTGGCACGCTTGTTCTTGCAGACACTGTTGGTTTTGTGCGCAATCTCGCTCATTCTTTAGTCGAATCCTTTAAGGCAACTTTGGAAGAAACTTTAGAAGCCACTTTACTGTTACATATCATCGATTCGAGTAGTCCAGATGTTATGGAACAGATTGATGCCGTAGAAACGGTGTTAAATGAAATTGGCGCAGATGTTCCAATATTAAGAGTCTATAACAAGATCGATCAAAGCGGAGAAGAAGCCAAAATCGTTTATGCCAAACCGCACCAACCTGAGCGTGTTTATGTTTCAGCCCATACACAACAAGGCTTAGACTTGTTACGTAAAGCGGTACATGAATGTTTGATGGGCCAAATTCAACGTTTTGAACTACAATTAAAACCCGCTTATGGCAAGTTAAAAAATCAACTTTACGATCTTAATGTCATCGAATCTGAACATTATGATGATGAAGGCAACTTACAATTGGTGGTTGCCATGGCACCACAAAAACTGGAACAGCTCATCAATCAGGCACATTTACCGCTCGTTGAAATCCTTGGCAATAAGGCAGAACAATTTAAAAGGCCGTTAGAAGAGTTTGAAATAAAGCGCTAAATCGGTTAAAACGTGAAAGATCAATTTTTATAAATAAACACACATGGATCAGTTAAAAGGTATCGATTGGCAAGCATGGATCTTCACAATAGGACTTATCATCTTCTTTCGTGAAGCTTCTGTGTTGGTGATGTCACAATTTAATCATCCTGAATTGGGCAATTTAACAGGTCTACTCAGCCTACTGTTTGTGCTGGTTTTATGGCGTAGATTCAAAAAAATCCCTGCTCGTTTGGTCGATACCAATAATAAATTAATGAGAGAAAGTGGCTTTGCTTTCCTACCGATATGTGCGGGTTCATTAATCATGCTGGTCAGTATGGGAAAAGAGATCCCCTTATTTCTGGTTGTGATGTTTGTCAGCACACTGATTCCACTCTGGATTTATGCAAAAATGGCGAAGAAGTGGCTATAGGAGGCTGATATGTTAAGTGTACTCACTGGGTTTTTAATCACGCTAATTGCCTATTTGGCGGCGAAACCAATTAATAAACGCTTTCCTCAAATTCCGCTTCTGGTCATTGGCATGTTTTTTGTGATTGGAATTTTAATGATCTTTAAAATTCCTTATGAAAAATACAATACTGATATGAATGGTCTATTTAGCCACCTACTCGGTTATGTCACTGTGGCCTTGGCTATTCCATTAGCGGCAATGCGTTATGATGATTTACCACTGAAATCTGTTGTCGGGATCTTGGTGTTTGCCAGTATCAGTGCTGTCGCATTACCCATGAGCTTGGCTTATTTACTGCATATGTCGGAACCGACCATTATGGCCTTTGCTACACGTGCCGTGACTACGCCAATTGCAATCAATATTGCAACTTTATTGCACTCACCAGTCACATTAGTGATTTTGATCGTCATTTTATCAGGCGTGATTGGGGCCGCATTTTCATCGATTATTTTACGTAATATTAATGATGAACGCGCGTCTGGCTTGGCTTTAGGACTGGCTGCACATGCCATCGGAACGGCCCAAGCTTGGCAACGTGGCGCAGTTGCAGGTCGTTATGCAGCCTTTGGAATGGCAGTAAATGCGGTGTTCACAGCCATCTGGTTGCCAACCTTCATACTTTTTATAAAATAAATGTGATTTAGTTTACTTTTCACATGATTGCCTAGAGTAATTATTCAGCTTAAGATGAACTATTCTTTCCCCCATTTTGATAAGGAATCAATAAATGAGGTTTAATAAGTTCATCTTAGGGACATTATTTTCTGTTTTAAGCTGTAGCAGTATGGCAAAAGATATCACTGGTACTTGGAAAAATATCGATGATAAAACTGGCTCATCTAAAGCTGTGCTTGAAATACGCAAAGAAGCCAATGGCACATATACCGGTAAAATCATCAAAATTACCCCACGTCCTGGTTATACTCCAAAAGAAACCTGTATAGACTGTCCAGCGCCTTATACCAATAAACCCATTTTAGGTATGGATGTTCTTAAAAATCTCAAACAAACCAGTGAAGAAGATTATGTTGGTGGAAAAATTATTGACCCACTTACAGGTAAAATTTATTCCATGAAAGCCAAACTCAACTCAAACGGTAATCGCTTAATGTTAAGAGGTTATGTGGGAGTGTCTGCACTTGGTCGTAGTCAAACTTGGATTCGTGAATAAGGTCTTATTCACTGATCACAACATTTAAACTTATCACAACATTTAAACTTAAAAGAAAATAGGTATGCTTATGAAAAAAGGAATTTTCAGTTGTATGCTACTGGGAATGATCAGCTGGACACATGCAGCTGACATCACTGGCACATGGCGCACTGTTGATGATAAAACAGGTTATGTTCGTGCACATATTCAAATCGAGAAACTAAAAGATGATACTTATGTCGGGAAAATCATTAAAGATTTTCCTGCACCCGGCGAAGCTGCTTTAACACAATGTCGCAATTGCCCCGCACCCTTTACCAATAAACCCATTATTGGCTTAACCATCTTACAAAAGTTAAAAGCTGATCCAAACAACCCAAACAGCTATATTGGTGGTGAAGTTCTGGATCCTCGCGGAGGAAAAATTTATCATGGCAAAGCCCGCTTAAATGCAAGTGGAAACCGCCTGACCTTACGTGGCTATCTTGGTATTTCGCTGATTGGTCGAAGTCAGACATGGATTCGACAAGAATAATTTGCTTTTTAATTGATAGATAAATTCGCCATTTAAAAGATTAAAATCATTGAAAATGGCGCATTGACACTATGCTTGAATCTCGTGATATTGCCCAAAATAAAAGCCACATGTTGTGGCTTTATTCATATCAAAAAACAGGATTATCGACACTAAAAAGTTTTTGATCTTCTAGTCGATAAGCCAGCAGGTGATGCCCCCAAACACAGCCACCATCTACATTTTGGATTTGCGCATTGATGCGCTCACCTTGCAACGCTGCCCAATGTCCAAAAACGATCTGATGAGTTTTTGCTGTCTGTGATTCAAACTTAAACCATGGCTGAAAACCTGCTGGCATCGGCTCATCTAAAGCATCTTTAAAACTAAACTCTAAACGACCTTGTGCATCAGTCAGGCGCATACGGGTTAAATAATTGGTAATACAGCGTAAGCGAGCATGACCTTGTAAATCATCTGCCCATAAATCTGGCTCAGTGCCATACATCTCTTTTAGAAATGAATCCAGCACAGCAAAGTCATCATGCGCTAAGACTGCTTCTACTTCTTTGGCCAACGCGGCAGTCTTTTCCGCATCCCAAATATTCGGGATACCCGCATGGGTCAAAATCGTCTTTTCATTGGGAAATAAACACAAAGGCTGTTTACGCAACCAATCAACCAATTCATCACTTTCTAAAGCATGAATAACATCATCAATCTGGTCTTTTTCTTTGAGTTTTTTGATCCCACGTGCAACCGCCAGTAGATTTAAATCATGATTGCCAAGGACTGTCGCAGCATTGCCTTGTTCGCATAATTTTTTGATAAAGCGTAATGCACCCACTGAATTTTCACCACGCGCGATTAAATCGCCCGCAAACCAAATAAAATCTTGATCAGCATCGAACTGGATTTCTTTGAGTAGTGCTTTCAGTGCTTCAAAACACCCTTGTACATCACCAATCACATAATTATATCTGACTTTTTCCAGCGCCATTTAAGCCACCATTTGGTCAGATAATGCAACAAACTGAGCCAATGTTAAGGTTTCTGGGCGTGCCATTGGATCTACACCAGCATTTTCAAAACCATCTTCAACCAACATACCTTTTAAGCTATTACGTAATGTTTTTCGGCGTTGGGTAAACACATGCGATACCAAACGAGCCAAGGCTTTTTCACTTTTAGCAACAATTGGTTTAGTCGCATAAGGTTCTAAACGGAATACCGCAGATGTTACTTTTGGTGGTGGATTGAATGATCCCGGTGGCACTTCAAACAAGAAAGTAGGTTTGCAGAAGTATTGAATCATCACCGACAAACGCCCATATTCTTTGGTGTTTGGAGATGCGGTAATACGATCAACCACTTCTTTTTGCAACATAAAATGCATGTCTTTGACTTTGTCACCAAATTCTAAGAGATGGAAAAGCAAAGGCGTTGAAATATTATAAGGTAGGTTTCCGACCACACGTAAAGGACGGCCTTCCTGAAATAATTCAGTAAAATCATATTTTAACGCATCAGTTTCAATGATGGTGAGGCGTTCAGGATGTGGTACTCGACCCAGCAAGCCTGCTGCCAAGTCACGATCCAGTTCTAGCACTGTCAAAGCATCACATTCACCATTTAAAGGTGAAGTTAAAGCAGCTAAACCTGGTCCAATTTCAACAATATTTTCCCCTGATCGCGGGGCAACAGAACGAACAATTTTGGCAATCACACGTTGGTCATGTAAGAAGTTTTGTCCAAAACGCTTACGCGTATGATGCCCTTCATCTTTAGGGTTTAGGGCATTAATTTGATACATAAAATTCTCCACATTGATTGATGACCACTATTGCGTATTCGACTCTAACTTGCTTAGGCTATTAAAGATTTCATCAGATTTAGTTAAATTTTCCCTTGTTGCTTGATATATAGCAACTAAGGTATCTCGTTTTTTAAGCAGGTCGAGTGCCTCATGATGATCTAAGATCTTCGCATAATCTTCTTGAATTGATTGTAAGCTCTGACGCATCTCTGCATCTTTAACACGTTCAATACCTAATTCGGCATTACCTTTAAGCTGTGCTTGAAGATAAGTATCAAATGTATCAAGGTCAGACCAAAAATCTTCGATATTATAGACAACGTTTTCATCACCTTCAGATATTTTCTTCATTGAACGTGCAAAACGATCAGCAATAGAAGCTTGATTTTTCGAGATGATGACTTGAGCTGAGGGATAATTTGCTCGAATCATTTGATCCGTTAACAGATTGTATTCAGCTTGAATATCAAGAATAGTGTCTTGAATGATGATATTGAGGTCTTGTATGGCAATTATACTACTTTTATGCTTTACCAAAAGATCAATATTAGCATTGATTGCTTCTCCGTCTTTAAGCATTTTATCCATGCCACTATGATTCGCATATTTTTTATGCACCATTGCCAATGCTTGATTAAATTTTTCTTGGCTGTTCTTTAAATTATCTACAGTGAGTGAACCAGCATATTGCACAACATCTTGTGACTGTCTTGGAATTTGCAGTGACAAAACCCGTAAATCACATACACTGTGATCCATTGCAAGGTTCGAGCAAGCAGATAGCATAGAGGCGATCAATACAGCCGCTATGCTATTTTTTATGCAACGCTTCATGGATTGTGGTTTTATATGGTTGTTCTTATGCTTAATGATTGACATTACTCATTTTCCATTTGTTTGAAATTTAAATAATTATTATTCAATAAAGTTAATTCGAGCGAGCGAGATCAAGCGCTAAATCAACAGCGACATGCAAACTTGAACTTTTTGCAAGGCCTGTACCAGCAAGGGAGAGCGCAGTGCCATGATCAACTGAGGTCCGAATAAAAGGTAAACCCAAAGTAATATTAATGGCTTCGCCAAATCCCTGCGATTTTAACACAGGTAAACCCTGATCGTGATACATCGCCAAAACAGCATCAGTACCTTTTAAATGATCCACAGTAAATAAAGTATCAGCAGGCATACTTAAACTCATGTCTATACCTTGCGCTCGATAACTTTCAAGCACTGGATTGATCGTATCAATTTCTTCATGACCTAAGTAGCCACCCTCTCCAGCATGCGGGTTTAAGCCACACACCAAAATACGCGGATGATTAATTTTAAATTTTGTTTTTAAATCATGAATAAGAATATCAATCACCTGATGGAGACGCTGTTTGGTAATGGCATCTGCAACGTCACGCAGCGGTAAATGCGTGGTCACTAAAGCGACTCTTAAGGTTTTTGTTGCAAGCATCATGACCACACGTTCCACACCAGCAAACTCTTGGTAATATTCCGTATGACCGCTGAAGTGGATCCCTGCGTCATTGATAATTGACTTTTGTACTGGCGCTGTAGCAACACCAACACTGAGTCCTTGCATGGCATAGTATGCAGTTCGGCGTAATTGTTCGATCACATATGCAGAGTTTTGCGAGTTTAACGTCCCTAAAACAACATCCACGGCTAAAGGAACATGTTCCACATAGAGCTGACCTTGAGCCAAACACTCCCTCTGCCCTTGATACTCAATAAGCTGAACGCTTTTGTTTAAAATTTTGGCACGATCCCTCAACATATTGATATCAGCCAATACAACAACTGGACGATCATCAATACGATCTGCCAAATCTAAACAAATATCTGGGCCAATGCCAGCAGGCTCACCACTGGTTATATATAAAGGAAGCATCTAGAACTCTTTTAACAGACCTTGCATAGATAGTATACATCGGTTCTAAATTATCATTTCCAATTCAAGTTCATTTTTATATCGAATATAACGGAAACATGTAAAAAATAAACCAAAAACAATTTCTCAAGAAAACTATGCGACTCAATTATAAACATTTTTTGTATTTCAGTTTTAGAAAGCTGAAATTTATAATGAAAAATATATATAAAAATACATTACTTATGCTGTAAATCAGCAATAAAATTAGCACGATTACAACTTAAGCTTAAAGTCTAAAAGAAATATCCTTTCCAAGACTATACCGCCCTACATATTTTCATCATTCTCATCTAAGTCAAAAGTTATCTATTCGATGACGATTCTTTTAGCAATTCATTCTATAAAAATTAACGGATTGAATATCACATCTTAAATAGAATGCTTAAAGCTGACTTTTAGTCGCTGGACGAGTTTCTGGTTGAGCTTGCTCTTGATCAATCTCAGAGAAATCAAACATCGATTCAACCTCTTTCCCACACTTGGCTGGGTCAATATGTTGATCAAAGATTATTCTGACTCGATGGTCAGGTTCAACTTTTCCATAGACTGTATATTCGCCACTTCGGCTTTTATCGTCATCATCCTTCCATTGCACAACCGCATCGACTTCTTCACCAATCGGGATGTGTTGCGTTTGAATAAGCAGTCCAACCGCTTGGCAAGGATATGCGGATTGAATTTCCTCACTAAAATCGACCGTCATCCATTTGGCATCCAGGATCGTCTCCAGTTCTTCTCGCTGTTGTTTTCTTGCTGCTTTTTCTTCCTTGGTTTTTCCTGCTTGTTTTATTTTTTCATTTTCCCATGCTTTTTCATTTTCTAGTATGTTCTTTGGATTCATTTGATTGAACTGGACTTGCTGATCCAGCAAATCCGCTTGAGCAAAACAGAGGTTTAAGTTGCCTACGCCGAATAGCAGTAGAACGAATTTTATTGAATTTATTATTTTCATTTTTGCCTGACTTATTTTCTTTATATCACTTTAATTATTCATGAATCCCGTCACAATTCCAATATAAATCAGAAAACCTTACAACATTTTATCCAAACTAAGCTTTGCTTTTGGGTCCGTTTATCCATATAATGATGCGCTTGAAATTCAATATTTCAATTGCGACTCTAACTCTTTTCAGATAGAATTCGCACTCCTTTTTGTTTGGACAGATTCCATAGTCCAAACCAACTATAATAGGTAGTGGTTTAATGAAAACTCTCAGCGCTAAGCCAGCTGAAGTTCAACACGACTGGTATGTTGTTGATGCTTCTGGCAAAACTTTAGGTCGCCTTGCGACTGAAATCGCTCGTCGTTTACGCGGTAAACACAAAACTTCTTATACGCCTCACGTTGACACTGGTGACTACATCGTTGTGATCAATGCTGAACAAGTACAAGTGACTGGTAAAAAATCACTTGATAAGAAATACTATCGCCACACTGGTTTCCCTGGTGGTATTCGTGAAACTAATTTCGAAAAATTAGTTGCTCACAAACCAGAAGAAATCTTCGAACGTGCTGTAAAAGGCATGTTGCCAAAAGGTCCTCTTGGTTACGCGATGATCAAGAAAATGAAAGTGTACGCTGGTACTGAGCATCCTCATACTGCTCAACAGCCACAAGTTTTGGACATCTAAGGGATACAGCACATGGCTACTAACTATGGTACAGGTCGCCGTAAGACCGCAACTGCACGTGTTTTCCTATCAGCTGGTACTGGTAAACTCGTAATCAACAACCGCACTCTTGAACAGTATTTCGGTCGTGAAACTGCTCGTATGGTTGTTCGTCAACCACTTGAGCTTTTAGAAGTTACTGAAAAATTTGACCTTTACATCACTGTTGCTGGTGGTGGTATCGGTGGTCAAGCAGGCGCTATCCGTCACGGTATTACTCGTGCATTGATCGCTTCTGACGAGACTTTAAAACCTGCTCTTCGTCAAGCTGGTTTCGTTACTCGTGATGCTCGTGAAGTTGAACGTAAGAAACTTGGTTTACGTAAAGCTCGTAAACGTCCTCAATTCTCTAAACGTTAATTCGTTTACCGAATCGGACAAAAAACCTCGGCATTTGCCGAGGTTTTTTTATGGGGTAACTATTCGAAGTTATTTTGTTTTATCTCGTTTAGAACAGTCCATGACAGCGTCAGAAATCCCATCGGCAGCTTTTGATTCTGTAATCGTACAGCCATTTTCCTGATAAGTTCGAGTTTCCTTAGAAAACTTATGATCTTTCGGAATCGGTGCATTACACGGCTTATTGGTCTTTACATTGACCATTTTCACGGGTCCATCGTTATAGATCGTCACCTTACAACCCTTTACAACGTATTCTTGCTCGATCCCTCCATACATTTCATCTTCAGAAGCGTCAGATGCAACATCACAAGCCTCATCTGCGCGACATAAGGCCCCTGCTCCAGCCACTTCCGCACCAGCAGCTTCGATTGCTTCAGCGGCAGCCTCTTGTACTTGCGCATCTACAGATTGCTTCTTTGCATATGTATTTGAAATGCCCATCATCAATAGCAATGCCAACGCCAATTTACTGTGCTTATTTATTAAATTCATAGGTTTATCCTTGTTTTCTATCTATTTGATAGCAATACCCACCATAAGCTTATTAAAGTTAAGATGATTTTATTGTCTATTTTTAGTATTCTACTCTATTCACTTCACTTAGTTTTTGGAATATGCCTGTCGAAAATGCACCTCAACAAGGGATTACGTTGTATAGCCACGAGGATGACTTTCGTTCACATTGGATTAGATTTCTTCTTGCAGAAAAACAAATTAAACACACCTTAATCATTGTCGAAGAAGATGACGAAGATTTAGCCAGTTTAAATCCATATAATCAACTGCCTATGCTGATTGAAAATGATTTAAAGCTGTTTAATACCAGTATTATTTCTGAATACTTAGATGACCGTTATCGACAAAACAAACTCTATGCGGATGCCCCAGCACCACGCGCAGAACAAAGACAGTATATTTGGCGCTTTGAACAAGATTGGCTGAAACTTGCAGATATTATGCTACGCCACCCAGATACACTTAATGAAGCTGCAAAAAAGAATGCACAAAAACAATTAAAAGATACTTTGGTATCCCTTACCCCACTTTTTCAACATTATCCTTATTTTATGTCTGAAAACTTTACAATTTTAGATTGCATGTTAGCGCCAATTTTCATACGGTTAAAACATATGGGAATTGAATTACCGAAACAGCAATCTCGTCCAATTTTATTATATTGCCAACGGATTTTTAGCCGCCCAGCTTTTTTAAAGTCGATGACTTTTAAAGAGAAAAACAGATATAGTGAATTTCTGGCAAAATTCTAGATCGCAAATCAATAGAGTACTTTTTAATGTCTGAACAAGAATTGAACTTAACCCCAACTCGACCATACCTTGCACGCGCAATATATGAATGGATTTGCGACAACAATTTAACGCCATACTTACTTGTTGACGCAACCAAACCCTATACCGATGTACCACAACAATTTGTACAAGATGGGCAAATTGTATTGAACATCGCACCACATTCTGTGCATATGTTAAATATGACCAATGAGGCAATTACCTTCTCTGCTCGTTTTAGTGGTGCATCTAAAGATATCTATGTACCTATAAATGCGGTATTAGGCTTGTATGCACGCGAAAATGGACAAGGATTATTCTTTGATCCAGATGAATATGCCAATGTGCAAATAGATGAAGATGTTTTAGAATCAAATACTAGTGAAGAAGTAGAAACTAAAACTGAGACACCAAAGAAAAAACCAAGTTTAAGAATTTTAGAATAGAACAAGGAGAACTGAATGGCTTTTGATCTCGTACAATACTTTGCTGAGCAGATAAAGATTCAAAAGCCTCAGCTATTATCTCAATTAGAGCCTGCTCAACGTATAGCACATATTGAAGAACTCAATGCTTTAACGTTGGGTAAACTCATTACGCTATGGCGTAAAGATGATGATGCGTTGTATCAAGAAATTCTTTCGCAAGATCAGTTATACAGCCAAGAAATTTCTCGACATCTCACCACCTCTACTCAGAATAAATCCAGTTTAGATAAATCTATACTTGAACCAGCAACAACGGAAATTCTTGAACTACAGCTTGCTGAATTAAAGCAACTTGAAACAGCGGGAAGTTTAGGTAAGCGAGGTCTTCGAGAATTGGTGATTGGGCAAATTGAGCACCTATCAGGTCAGGCGAAAGATTGGGTTTGGTCAACAAACGAACTAACTGAACTGATTGGCTCTCAACCTGTACCCGAAGAAGAGATATCATTAGATGAAACGATGAAGGAGTTTAATCAAATGGTCAATGTTCAAAAAGCAGATCTTCATACAGATCATCAAGACGTCGTAGTAACCGAAACGGCAAACCCAACTTGGGCTAAAATTGCAGAACCTGTGGTGGCACTTGTGGTTTTGTATATTCTTTTTGAAGCAGCAACGAAGCTTTTTGCTTAATTTAGTTTGATAATTAAAATTTATAAAAAGCGATCAAAATGATCGCTTTTTTTCATGTAAAAAATACTTAAGTAATTTTAATCATTTCACGTGATTAAAATCACAGTAATAATATTATAAATGATAAAATATGCACAATCATAATAAATATTCAAATCACTATTAAGTTAAGCTTTTATTGATAAAAATAACTAAGCAATTTATTTAACTTTGAGATAGATTTTTTATAATAACTAATGTTAATTTAAAGCTATGAAACTCTCTAAACTTTAAGAAAAATTAACAGTTTACACAGGAGGATAATAATGTAAGAAATATACTGATTAAATGCCAAGCAATTAAACATTAAAAAAATGATTTTACTGGAAAAAGAACAAATCTAGCGTTAACTTAAACTAACTACGACCGTTAAAAAACAGTTTACACTTTAATTTTTTAATATTAGATAAGTGATATTATGAACAATCAATGTATCAATATCGCAATTTCAGGCTTAGGTTTAACCACCTCTGACGATCTTAAAATAAGACTTAGAAAAATTTTACCAACCAATATTGGTATAAATTGGACAAGTGTTTCAGATCAAAATATAAATTGTATTTTGATCAATGAGCAGTTTTTTGAAAATAATAATATCCAGAATATTATCCAAAATAAAAATATTCCTTATTTAAAAATTTCAAAACATAGTGAGCATAAAGAAAGTGCAGAAGACAATTTACTCTGCATCCCGATTTATGACGAATTCACATTGAAAAACTGGGTCAATATCAAATTACTGCATAAGACCGAAACAGAACAGTTGGAACTTAGCCAAGTTCCCGATGATGAAGCTGAGGATCAGCTTGAAATCAAAGAAATTGATTTTTTTGCAGCGCTTTTCTATCACGACAGTCGCAAAGTCATTTTAAATGATCATCTCGGCACGATTGCGATTATCGACCATCATGCGCATTTGGCATGGCTAGAAGCCACCCGTGAAGAATACCAAACAGATCGCTCGATACACTACACTGCGGCAGTCACTGCGGACTTTATAAAAGTTTCTCGTAAACGACAATTCAACTTAGAAAATTGGTTATTTAACCTAATTTGGAAAAATCCCAATTTAATCACCGTACCTGCGGCTGATAAATATTATCGTCTCAAATTCTGGATTCAGCCCAATGAGTTGGATAAGAAATTACTGTTACAACTAAGTGCATGCTTTATTTCTGGGGCTGAGATCCAACATGTCTCAGACAAACTCAACCTTCCAGTCGCAACCGTGCAGCACTTTGTTGCTGCGAATCTAGCCATCCATAACGCTGAACTGATTTCAGCAAAAGAAAGTCTATTTGATAAAACACCAAGTAATACTGAGCAAACGGAAGAAAAAGGGATTTTAAAAAGCTTTTTTAACAAATTAAAAAGTCGATTTAAATTTTAAGGGATAAATACACGATGATTATTCAGAAATATAAAATTGTTTTTGCAGGTTCAATGGGGGCAGGTAAAACTGAAGCAATTAAATCATTATCAGAAGTACCTGTATTAGCAACAGAAGCATTTAACACCGATGATCGTAGCCATAAAAAACTAAACACAACCGTGGGAATCGATTATGGCGAAGTAACGCTAGATGATGGCAGTAAAGTTGGGCTGTATGGCACACCAGGACAAGGTCGCTTTGACTTTATGTGGGGCGTGATATGCAAAGGCGCGATTGGTACGATTCTGTTGATTGATCATAGCTTAGCAACCCCCTTAGATGAACTGGAATATTACCTCAATATTTTTAAACAATATGGTGAAAACATTGTGATTGGAGTCACCCATATCGATGATGATATGAATAAGCCAACGCACCAATACCGTCAATGGTTGATGGAACGTAATTTAAATTTACCTGTGTTTTTTATTGATGCACGCAAGAAAACTGATGTGTTATTGCTCTTAGAGACCTTAATCACCACATTAGAAGTAAAATATTTATAGACTATTGATATGTATCCGCTTACTGGAAGTGTATTCGGATACTCAAAAGTCACTATATTTAAACCAGTTAATTATTCATATAAGTGATATCTATCAAGTCATTGATCAGAAATCAAGCTTATGTTTTATATGAAATTTTGGTTATCAATTGATTTTTTGTACTTTTGAATCCTAGATAGTTATCCTACTGCGGGGCGACATGGATGTCGCCGTTGGGCGGGGGTACAGGACGTACCCCTCGCCAAACAAAAGATTTTTGTCACTTTTCATCTCTGAAAAGTGAGGCATCGCCTACGCAAAGGGATTTAAACGTTGAATTTAAGGTGTGGCATTGCAAGCTTTTTTATAATTAAGCAATTGATTTTTTTCATATAATTTATTTAATTAATTAAAAACATTAATTAATTAAAATTATATTCTTGTGTATGCGTTTTTTGAGAGGTTAACTATATTTAAAGCCGCTATTTAAGCAATGGGGAAATAAACCGAATCCACTTGATAGCATAAAGGAATAAAATCTTTAGCCTTATTACTGTTTGTAAGGCTACTGTCTATAAGATTGCATGAATTGTTGTTTGTGACTTACTTTGTGCTTTAGACTGATACATCAATAAACCTGCCTGATGTGTTGCATCATCGACATTGTCAGGTAATTCATTGTAAATACGGATTCCCATACTAAAATTGATACCGAATTTTTGCTTCAAGCCACTAAATAAGAAACTATTTCTAAGTCGTTTTGCGTAGTCCTCAGCTTGAATTGCAGAACCCAAAACAACAACACTTCAAAAATCCAATTAAATCGATGTTTTAATTAATTTTAATAATCGAATTTAGACGTCAATGAGTCACTTATAGTTAAAATATGCAATAAAGTAAAGTTTTGAATATGATGATTTTTAGCTTCTTATAGGTAATTTCTTAATTGCTTTGTCGGTAAGTTAATCAGATCAAATAAATGGAATTGTAAAATATAGTTTTTATCGAATTTTTCAGGATGAGCGGGAAAACAACTCTGGTTTACTTCAACTATTAAAACTTTGTAAGTTTTAATCCTATTGCCTATAAACTTTTGATTTATAGCGTCCTAAGCCGAATCGAGACCTTGTGGGTAAGTACTACACTCACGTTGTACGTAACTGGTAGCAATCTACTCTTTTCGATCCCTTACATCCTTGAGATAAATATTAACGAAATCGGCTCGGGATTATTTCCCTAAGATTAAGATTTTCTCGTGAAATTTAGAATTATTTCCCGCAATCAAACACAATCTCAGGATTTTTTATCTTTTATATTTCCAAAATGATTTTTTATTGCAAACTAATTTAAAAAATCGAGAATATATTTCTGTTCTTATCAACAAAGATGCAAACCCCAAAGAGCCGTAACGCTCAAAAGCTTTTTCTGTATTTTTAATCTTTCACTCGTCTTTTTTTATTTCTCTTTTATTCATTTCCGATAATAAATCCAATTGAATTTCCTGAATTTTTGCCAGTTTATCCCACTGATGAATGAGTAAATGATCTATTTTTTCATGCAAATGACGGATTTCTAATTCAGCTTTCAAATTGACTTGATAATCATTTTGGGAGCGTAAGCGATCTTTGGCTTCTTGACGGTTTTGGCTCATCATAATAATTGGTGCTTGTACTGCAGCAAGACAAGATAAAATAAGATTTAATAGAATAAAAGGATAAGGATCAGCAGGTTGTTTTACGATCACAACTGTGTTTAATAAAATCCAAACAACTAAAAAAAGCATAAAACAAATTAAAAACGTCCAACTTCCGCCAAAAGTCGCAATTTTATCTGCGAGCCTTTCCCCAATGGTCCATTTTTTTTCGAGTTGTGTTTCAGTATTTTTTGTTATTAATTCATGCTGTTGCATACTATTAAGCACTTCATACTCTAGGTTTGACACCTCCCCCTGCTCCGATTGAAGCAAAGATTGCACATACTGCATACGATATTTGGTTAAATCTGCTTTACAAATATAATCCTGCGCAGACCAATTGGGAAAATCTCGTGCAATTTCTTCAGTAATAACCTTACGTATAGCCCCGAGCGGAACAACATTCGCATGTGAAAAAGTTTGATTACATATTAAGCAAATATGATTTTCATTTTTATCATTCATTGCACTACTCTTTATCATTGTTTGGTTTCAATATCTGTCATTATTTGAATAAAGTATAGAACTTATTTTAATGTGATGCTGTGATGAAATCATTTTGCTTTGATCTATTTTTCTGATGTTTTGAATAGGCTTAATTGATGAGTTTTATTTGAGATTTTCACATTATTTTTATCGAATTTTTCAGGATGAGTGGGAAAACAACTCTGGTTTACTTCAACTATTAAAACTTGGTAAGTTTTAATCCTATTG